>BMAC01000136.1:1370946-1413001 GCA_014905375.1 Phtheirospermum japonicum
GCGAGCCATGTTCCGCGTCAGTCGACCGCATCGACGCAATTCGACGCGACTGTGAAGGTCGACTGTCGAGACTTGCTGAAGCTCGATGTCGACGCACACCGTCGACGCACCCGCCCAGCCGACGCGCACGCCCAGGCAGCACCGACGCCGAGCGCCTGCACGCGTCAGATGCTAGTCGACGCACCGTTGACGCGACGGCCCAGAATTCGGAAATTAGGGTTTCTTGTGCGCCAAGACTTGCAACCTATTATAAAAACCCTTCATTTTTCGATTTAGTGGAGTACACGATCACCACTCCTAGATTCTAGCTTACAATAACAATAATCCCACATCTCATAACGAGATTTGAAGACGAAGATCAAGGATCGAAGATCAACGACGTCCAAAACGTCGAATTCGAGTTCGGGAGCCAACTTCGCCCAAGATCAACGTTCAACCTACTGGAATAGCTGGAGCTTTTTATTGCTTCCTTAGTAGTTCAATAAGTATTCTGAACTCTTAGATAATTTCGTAGTTAATTTCTAGTTTAATGTATTTAATTCTTAGTTAATTTCTGTAAGCTAGACTGTTTAATTAGCTTAATTGTTTATGCTTGTATACTGGGTATTGGATAATTTGGTTTATTTATGCGATCAATTTATGTTTAGTTATCCGTTAATCTTAGATTCGTATGATTCAATTGCTTAGTGATAGTTATTATACTCATGCTTTTAGATACGATTGCTTTAAATCTTCGTAGCGTTAATCGATAATTTCCTCGAGAGATACGACTCGAGTCAAACTCATCACCCTACAGTTACCTCGTACACTTGCGAGAAAACTAACGTGCTTTTAAATTAATTTATTAAAACGGGGTGCACAAAAGTTTGAGTCAAAAATTTGGCGCCGTTGCCGGGGAAGCAACGAGTAGGAATTTAAGATGTTTTTCATTTCATTTTCTTTTTAATTTATTTTCTTTTCTTTATTATTTATATTTTCGCACTTGGTTTTTGCCATTTGGTATGTTGACGTGTTGTTGAGTTTATGCAAGGAAGACGATCACTTCAACGCGACCTTGTACCATTCATTGACAACATTCACCGTTCAAATCCGCCAAGACCAAGACACGTTCTTATTCCTGAGGACAATTCCTCGACAGCAACTGATTTTGCTTGCGATCAAGTCCCCGACATTATGTTAGGAGCACATTCGGTTCGAAACGGAGATTCATCACCGAGATCACCACCACGCCCCATTATTGCGAGACAAGTTGCGGGGAGAAACGAAGGAGTCAACCAGCAGCAAGGCGTAGTCGGACACCAACCCGACATGGCAAATATGAGGCGCAATGAAGAGATGAACAACAATTCTGTTCGCCAACACAACGTTGAAAATGCGTCAATTAGGAACGAAGATTTTTTGCAACACAATGCTTATGCTAACAATCTAAGGCACGTGAACGATTGGTTAGCAAATCAAGACCATGGTCACGAGCAAAATCATTTCGGCAGGAGATACGAGCGCGAGCACCATTACGCGCATAACGACCACTACGAGAGAGCATATGACCAAGTTCGAGAACCAAGGGGAGATCGAGCACTTAGACAGCGCGACTTAGCACGTCCAAAGGTTGTACCTTTTAGGTCAGCCATCGTTCTTGGACCTACAGCAAGGACAGTGGAGATTAAACCACATCAACTCAACCTACTCCCAACCTTTCATGGGAACGCGCATGAAGACCCCTTGGCGTTTTTAAACAATTTTGTTGATGAAGTTGGCCGATTCGTAGTACATGGCCTTAATCAAGAGGAAGTGCAAATGATTTGTTTTCTGTACAGCTTGAAGGACAAGGCAAAGTCATGGCTACTGTCCCTAGATCCTGGTTCGTTGACTGACTGGGATATGATCAGCGAGAAATTTCTAAATCAATACTATTCGGCCCAAACAACGGGCCATCTTCGGAGGCAAATTGCTACTTTCGAACAGTTGGATGGAGAGCTATTTCATGAAACATGGGAGCGCTACAAGACACTTTTGCAAGCGTGCCCCCATCACAACTATTCTCCGGAGATGACTAACCAGTTCTATTTTGATGGTTTATTGGACCATGGGAAACGAGAGGTAGAGATAGCAGCGGGAGGAGATTTTGGAGATTTGACAGCACACAGGCAAGATAGGTGTTGGAAAATCAAAGCGAAAAGTCTAGACAAACCAACTCTCGGCCTCGTAAAATGAGGGTTAACTAAGTTTCCATTCCCGATCCTGATTTGGATGATCACAAGTTAGTTAAATCGAAATGTGCAGAGATTTTCGATGAGAAATTAGCTGCTTGGAAAGCCGAGCGAGCAAGCAAGACCGCTGCATAGAAGATGGCTGCGAGTTGCGACCAGTGTGGATCCCTCCAACATTTAGCAGAAGCATGTCCAAACAATAGTGAGCAGCAAGAGGAGGTAAACGCGATCCAAAATTATTCGAATCAAAAGAAGTACACACCGCAACGTGATAATCCTCTTTTCAAGTGGGGCCCTGGAAATCCAAATCATATGCCACCTGACCCGCAGTATACACCACCACAGTATGCTCAAGCACCACCAGTGCCTCCACAACAAAATAATTTTCATACGCAAGGGAAGGCATCTAATGCAACTCAACCAAATGATCAGCTGTTGATTTGGCAGCAAAATCAAGTGGCCGAGACGATTAGCAATAGAGAGGGACTTACAAAGGTGAACACAAAAATTGATGAACTCTCGAAGAAAGTGAGCGGAATCGACCATCTTTCCGGTGTTGTGCATGATCTAGCTAAAAACATGGATAGAATGGAAAGAACTATAGGCCAACTAGCAACTGAATTTGCAAGGTCAAATAAGGAAAATGACAGGCTACCAAGCCAACCGGAGCAAGCGCCGGTGGTTCACATCCTTCGCAGTGGGAAGAAGATCGACAATGGCATAGAGGACCAAGATGAGGAACTTGTTCCTAAACCAGTAGAAAAGATACATAAATCCACCAATAGATACGTGCCTGGTTCAATTCAAGGGACGATTCCGAACAACACCCTTAGCAAAGACGGACCATCACTGTCGAAGCAATGAACGACGCAAATTAAGGATGCTGTTCCTTTTCCGAGCTGGTTGCGCCCGGCGAAAGAAAACAAGAGGTTCATGGAGCTATACAACCTCTTGAAGAATGTCAACATCAACCTACCACTTTTGGAGGTAATCAAAACGATGCCCGCCTACGTAAAATTCTTTAAGGAACTTGCTTCGAGAGAGAGACGTTTGGCGACGAATCAATATGTACCAATACCTAAGGATATTAGCGCGATTTTTAAGAAGCCATTGCCACCCAAGGAACGCGATCCTGGAAGTTTCTGCATCACTATTTCGTTGGCCAATGGACAAAAAGCGATACAAATGTTAGATCTTGGAGCAGGAATAAATTTATTGCCATATTCACTTTATCAAGCATTTGATCTTGGACCACTTAAGCCGACAACCATGCGCCTACAATTGGCCGATCGCTCGACCCGACGACCCTTGGGAATAGTCGAAGATGTTTTAGTATAAGTTGGAGAGCTCGTAATTCCGGCTGATTTTGTGGCTATGGACGTTGGCGAGGTACCGACTGAAGGTACTGAGCATACCATTTTACTGGGGCACCCATTTATGTCTACTTCCCATACGCTAATCGATGTTCACAAAGGTAGGATGACCATGACTGTTTTGGGCGAAACGGTGACGTTTTCTTTAAGTGATATTCAAAACACTCCCTCCCCCATCATGCAAGAGGATGATTCATTCGTTGCTCCCGTTACATCATGCGTAAATGAGTTACGAGAAATCGCGACTTTGAACAAACTGAGCGACGGGGACGACGCCGGATTTTCTACCGAGGGAGGGGATAAACGAGTCAATTCAAGCAAGAAGTACGATGAGTTTGAGGAACATATGCACTTAAGTGGAGAAGACTTGATCGAGTTGCTAGGTATTGACATGCGCGATATCATAGAAGAATTTGGACACGATTTCGATGTGGAACGACCGCATAAACCACCAATAAGTCGCCCAAGTCACGATTCCCTCGACCCGAACAAAAAATTTAAATTTTCACGTAAAAAGAAAAAGGGCGAGGCATATTTCGACAACTGGGCGAGGGGAAAGAAGAAATCGAAAGAGGTTCGCACGAAGGAAGTTAAAAACTTGCAGTTTGAGGTTGGAGATTTAGTGTTATATAATCACGAGCGTAAATATGATCCAGCTGACTTTGGAGCTGCATGGAGCGGACCGTTCTCGATAAAAGAATTAGATGAGTACGGCGTAGCCACATTGTATGATGAGGCCGGAAAATCAACCTTTAAAGTTCACAAGCATAGACTGAGGCCTTATCATGATGAAAGGAATAAGATTCGCGATCATAACTTGGTGGAGTTTGGAGATCCACCGTACGTTTGGAATTAAATGAGCAAAATAGCGTCGAGCAAGCGACGTTAAAAATTGCGCTTCTCGGGAGGCAAACCGAGCTTTATGTATCCTTTTGTATTTTATTTTTATTATTTTTATTGTTTTATTTTGGTTTTTATTTGTTTAGAACAGATGGAAGAACTCGGACGGGGAGAATTAATCGAACGAGCGAAGAAAAAGATGCCCAGGATTCTGCCCGCGTCGACCCCGAGGATGCTCGCGTCAGTCGACGTGACGTCGATGCTAGATGCCGAGAATTTGTCCTCTGTCGCGATGACTGACGCGGCGTCGACGCCTGATACCAGGGAATTTTCGTTCTGACGCGGCGTCGATGCAGCGTTGACGCGACCCGCGGACCGGCCCAAAATGCATTTTAGATCGGGTTTTGACCCACCAACCCGACCCGTATACGTGTGACCCGCGGATTTGGCCCAGAACACAGCTTTAAAACAGCCGTTCCCCCCCCCCCCCCCTCTTTCTCTTCTCACTTTTTCTAACTTGAATTTTTCTCCTTCTTAATTTGCTTCTTGTTTACAATAATTTTTCTTTCAAATTTTCCAGAAATTCAAGCACTCCAACACCACATTGCCCAGAAATCATCTCAAGTTTATTACTTACAAGCATCCAAAATGGGATAGGGGGTTTGAAGCAAATTCCGGGCAAAGTAAGCGATTTTCCGAAAAACGGGCAAAATTCGAGCCGCAATCTTTGAGGTACTTCGCTTGAAACTATTTTATTGTTGTTGGTTGTGTGTTGGGAAATTGTTGGTGCAAGAATTGTGCAAAAAGTTTTTTGGTTGAACACGCACGCCAAGTGTTCGACAAAATTCCCCAAAGAATGAAAAGTTTTATTTTTCAAGGTTTATCACCCCCGTTCAATTTCGTATTGTGTGATAATGTCTCGAGCGGGTAAACGTAAGGATATCTCGGGGAAATACGGCGCACCGTTCCCGATTTTCGACAAAAAGGAAGGGGACATGTTCAAAAACATTTGGAAATGGGGGTTTGCAACGCATCGAATTTTAAACGTCCAAGGACTTGACGAGGAGGCCTCGAATGGGTCGGAACACCACACCGAACTTTCACGTTATGTAGATGGTCTTGGTTGTGGGTACTTCGCCCAAATGCACATTCCCGGATTTAGAGAGCTCATGCTCGAGTTTTTCTCCACTTTGGCAATCCGGAACGACGAGATCTTCACTTGTCGACTAGGAGGGAATGATGTTAGTGTAGACGAGGAGATTTTTGGCCACATTTTTGGTTTCACGACCGTAGGGGACCACCCGGTTGGAGTTCAAGGCTTTGATTTAGCCTCTTTTTGGGGGTGATTACCGAGGGAAATACGGGCGATTGCAAGCGTTTTCCTTGCTCGAAAATTCAACACGACGCTCTTTATGTTGCCTACAAGATCCTCAGGCACATTATTTTATGCAAGAACGAGGCCACCTATGCGACCAAAGCCGAGCTTTATGTTCTACAATGCCTCGTTGATGGTCGTCAAGTCCGGTTGTACCCGCTAATTTTGCTAGGGCTTTACAACGTCACCAAAGGTACTCCGGGAAGCAAGTCGCCACTTCTCTCATTTGCACCATACATTACCAGCCTCGCCCGTCACTTCGGGTTCGATCCGGCCACAAACGGACTTAGCCCACTCGGGACCACTTCATTACCTCTTACGCGTGCACCGGCACCCCGAGTGAGGTCATCGACTAGAGGAGGGTCTTCATCTCGACTACACGATGACGACGACGATGGCGACGTGGATGTGGAGCAAGCCCGCCGTTCTACTTCGGGCCCGAGTCCCGATTGGAGCTAATTTTTCGAGGGAAACCGGGCATTTCAAGTGAAAATGTTCGATAAGCTCCAAATCATCGACGAGAAGATTGATGCGAACCACGACCAAAACCGTCGGAGTTTGAAGAAGATGCGAGCTCGCATTTCAAAGCTCGAGGAACGATTCGAGGCGGCTTACCCCGCACCGAGCATGGATGTCGACGAGAACCCCAACGAGAACGATGAGTCCCGCGAGTTCTAAATCTTGTATCTTTATTTTTGCTTTATTTATTAAAAAAATAAATAAAAATAAAAAGAAAATGGAAAATATAAAATCCAAAAATATTGTTATTTTCTTTGTTTTCGTTTTTTTTTTGTTTTTCTTAGGGCATTTCACATCACGTACGTTGAAGAAGTGGCCAATTACACAAATCACGATTAGCGCCTCGACTACTATTATTTCAGGGATGTTTTCTTTTTCCTTCCTCTTTTTGATTTTGATGTATTTGTGGCAATCAAGAGATTGCCCGGATTTTTAGAGAGGGAGGTGGTCGAGTGTGATTTGTATTGATTAATTATGTAATTTTATTTGATACTTGGCCTGTAATAATTATATGCTTAAACGTGATTAATTGCTATTTCTACGCTTAATTGTGTTTGTATGGCATGCCTGTCGAATTTGACTATGTATAATTATTTGTTTTTGTCTTTGAGCGTGCATAAGTGCATAATTTTTCAAAATTTATTATTATATATTGTAAAATAGTACTTGGACGCAATTGATTTCAAAAAACATTAAAAACAGCGTCAATTCAAAACTTTTTCATGCAAAAAGCCAGCGAGTAGCCTGAGTGTTTATCATCATTGCATGTACGTGAATAAGTTTCAGTTTTGATATCTCTTTGAAACCGCTGTGTGTAGTCGACTTTGAAAATGACGTTAAGGCACATATAAAACCCTATTCCGGCCATATCCATATATTTTTAGCCACTATAAATTCTGAATGAGCCAATTATAGCCAAATATCCATGCCTATAGCCATGAGTGTTTTTGAGACGACCCTACAACCCATTAAAAGTGTGGGGTAGGAGTTCGTATTTTTATTGGTTATTTGAGTCTTGGGAATTTTTGTTAGGAAGTTATTATTTTGTAAATAAGGACCACCATCTAAAAGAAATATATATATATATAAAAAAAAGAAGAAAAAAATACCCCATAAAAAAATAATAAAAGGGGAAAATAAAAAAAAGGAAAAAAAGAAGAATGGTGAGTCTAGTTGAACTATTTTAGTCATTGCCTACGCGCTTATAAAGGCTTGAACTTTATTGTTTATTTTATGAAGCCTAATGATTAGAAGGTAAAAGAGTTGTGTTACGAAGTATATCATAAGCTTCGATCGTGCTTAAGTGGTTTGAGTTTTCAGCCGGTTTACGAATTTTGAGTTGGGGAATGGCCTATATTTAAAAAGGTTATGTTATGAGAGTTAAGTGAGGTTTTTATTTTTGAGCGAGGTGAAGCAATTTGCTTCTCGGTTAGATTAGGTTGAGTGAGCAATTAGCCACACGACTTATATATTCCACACCCGTCCAAAGAGCCTTACACTACAACCCGTTAAGACCTTTTCTGATTCTTAGTTTTGATAGCACACTTAATTTGCGATTGAGAAGAGATTGATTTACTGCGCTTATTTATCGTGCATGTATTTGAATGATTTGAGTGTATACACGTCCCATGCAGAAAATACTTGAGTGCTTTTGAGCGTACACTTATATATTATCCTTCGTGAGGAAGCATGATTTTATTTTGAAGCGACGATGTAATAATGGTCAAGTGTTTGACGTTGCGTAACTTGTACCTATATTTTCAAAATTATGTATGTAGCATAGCACGACTCTTTGCTTGAACTTATTTTCATTCTAGTTATACTTTGAAATTATCGTTTGTTCGAGGACGAACAAACCAATTAAGCGTGGGGTAGTTGATTAGAGTATATTTGTCCTTGTTTTTATTAGTATTTTAGTACGTTTTTCTATTTGTTTTTGGTATAAGTTGGACGATTTAAGCATATTTCCGTATTTTCATAGTTCCAACTTATTTTACTGTATTTTATTCGTAATTGATGCAAATAGGTGATATTTCGTTGTTTTTCACCTTACAGCTAAGTAACCGGAAGAGTTTAGCGCGTAAAAGACGAAGTTCGATGTTCAAGAATAGAAGAATAAGCTTTTCGATGAAACGAGTAGCAAAAGACCGAGAAACGGAGACAGAAGCTCAGTCGCGTCGACTGACGCGACCATCGACGCGAGCCATGTTCCGTGTCAGTCGACGCAGCATCGACGCACTGTCGACGCGACTTGCTGAAGTGTCGATGTCGACGCACACCGTCGACGCACCCGCCCAGCCGACGCGCACGCCCAGGCAGCACCGACGTCGAGCGCCAGCACGCGTCAGTCGACGCTACGTCGACGCACCGTCGACGCGACGGCCCAGAATTCGGATTTAGGGTTTCTTGTGCGCCAAGACTTGCAATATTTATAAAAACCCTTCATTTTTCGGATTTGAAAAGATACACACGACACATACACCACCTCCTAAGATTCCATAGCATACAATAACAATAATCCCACATCTCATAACGAGATTTGAAGACGAAGTTCAAGGATTGAAGATCAACGACTCCAAAACGTCGAATTCGAGTTCGGGAGCCAACTTCGCCCAAGATCAACGTTCAAACTACGGAAGAGCTGGAGATTTTCATTGCTTTCCTTAGTTTCAATAAGTATTCTGAACTCTTAGATAATTTCGTAGTTAATTGTTTAGATAATTTCTTAGTTAATTCTAGTTTTTATTAGTTTAATTGTTTCATGCTTGAATATTGGGTATTGGATCAATTTGATTTATTTATGCTAGTCGATTTATGTTTAATTATCCRTTCTTAGATTCGTATGATTCAATTGCTTAGTTATAGTTTCTTATACTCATGCTTTTAAATACGAAAATTAGCTTTAAATCTTCGTAGCGTTAATCGATAATTTAGTTATTGCTCTTAGTTGATAATTTAGAATAATTATTTCAATTAGCTTTAGTTTAAATTACTTCTTAGTTCGTAATGATCAATTCAATCTATTCAAAACCCCAATTGTATATAAATGTTATTCGTAATTGAGAAAAACATTCGAAAGACCGAACAGTTGTTTCCTCGAGAGATACGACTCGAGTCAAACTCATCACCCTACAGTTACCTCGTACACTTGCGAGCAAACTAACGTGCTTTTAAATTAATTTATTAAAACGGGGTGCACAAAAGTTTGAGTCAGAATGTGGGATCGTTGTAAACACAAAATTTTTAGAGATTTCTTTCATCTCTCCAATAATATAAGTTGGAGACAAATGGCACTAGTGTTTTGGATTTATGCTTGTATTACGACAACTAATATATTCACTGAGCGAATGCAAGAGACGACAATGAATATTGCCACATTTCTCGTCATTTCCGGTCGATTCTCGCACCAAAGATATGTCAAGGCTTGAAAGATTTCCTTGGGTTTGTATCATCTTCCGAACACGTCCCGGGCTAGGGTTGGAAATGGGGGTGGGCGGGGTCGGGTACGCCTACCCCCGCCTCCGCTTGAAAAAAGTCATCCCCATCCTTGGCCGCGCCCCCGCTTCAAACTAAGCGGGTATCCCCGTCCCCACCCCCGCTGGTATATTAGTTGTCCCTGTCCCCGCCCGCAATACCCACCCCCATTCGTATACCAGCTTTGTACCCGCTTATATTTTATTACTTAAAAAAAAATAAAATTATGGAGCTTGATTTTTATGTCTACTTAAATATAAAAAAATAAAAATACAAGAAGATTCAAATAACATGATAAACATTGAGTCTATTACATTTGAAAATAGTTCAAAACATAAAAAAAAAATGTAAATAGTAATATATGCGAGTTTGAAACGGGTCTCAAATGGGGACGGGTACCCGCGGGGGAACATTATCCCCATCCCCGTACCCACCACCGCGAAAAACTCGTAATTTCATATCCGCCCCCATCCCCACTTAAAGCGGGTAATCCCCATCCCCGACGGGGTGGGGGCGAGCGGGTCCCCGTTTTAACCGGGTTTTTTGCCATTCCTATCCCGGGCCCACTTCGACCAAAATTGACCTTCAAAATAAAAACTAATATAAAAAACCCTAAGAAGAATATAAGAAGACTACTAAAAACAAATAAAACACTACAAAACTTAAAATGATGCAAAATATGTCAAGTGGACTCCAAAACCACATAAGTACAAGCAAATCACGCACAAATGAGCCGCAAAAATATCGTAAAGAACGTACAAAAATGTGAAGATCAACTACCCCACACTTAGAACAATTGCTTGTCCTCAAGCAAAAATACAATGAATAATTACAAATATAAATGCACAAGTATAAGGGTTGTATGCATAAACTTGCTAGTTAGCTTGAACAAAATGACGACAAGGATGCGTTGCGCTAGAAAGTTTAGATTAACTCCCGGAACGTAAAAGTACTAGGTAAATCTCCCAAGTAGGCCCCCCCGTCCTTACCCCGGTTAAAGTCTATCCACGCTCGAACCGTTAATCGGCTCCCTACTAGCCCAATCATGTACGCTTTCTTTACAAAATTCTAAAGAGAAGAAAAAGAAGGGATGAAATGTGCAAGAGTCGCAAAACTTATTCAAAGGTGCAACTATCAACCAAGGACTATTGATGATATCTATTTTTTTCTCTATTTTTTGTTTTTTTTATATTTTTTTTCTTTTCGATACGAACTTCGTATATTCACTACAAACGTGAGCGTTTAACACTCTGAGACTCCTTACAATATGCAACCTACACTTCCTTGATAAGCGTGCGGAGTTCAAAACGTCTCCGAAAATAAAGAACAAAGTACATAATAATTCTATAGAAAGCATGTAAGAAAATGAGGTTAGTTGAGGCACTAGTTCTAACTTGAGCTCAAGGATAGCACGAAGTTAAGGCTGACAAAGTTCCCCACATGTCAAACTACCTAAGTACACTAAATCCGATCGAAATTCTAAACTTCCTAACCAAGTGATCAAGAACGCGTCACTTCGCCAAGAGTCTAAGCAAAAATAAACGCAAACGACTCAAATCACGCGACACATCAAGAATGCAAATTCCTAACACTCCAAGGATTTCCCAACCACCCCAAACTTAGAACCGAACAACGACCCCATTGCTCATTAAGCATAAAAGAAATGAGGTTAAAAGTAGGGAAAGAGAGTACGCCCCTAGAGTCGATTTCGTGATGAAGAGCCAAGCACATTCCTGGTCAACGGGCGGTCAAGGCAAGCAAAACCTACAAAATTATTATCTAATTAATTGGGTTGCCTCCCAATAAGCACTACTTTAACGTCTATAGCTCGACGATCTATACGAGCGATGCTATCTGAGATCCAAGAAGAGGTGGCGATCGTGCCACGCCTTGGTGTTCTCTATAAGAAACACCGGGTGACAAGAATAACCAAGGCGGGTAAGTCGAGCAAGCCGAAAGATCAAAATAACAAAAGTGCGGGCTTGTTTCGGAGGTCGGAAGAGTGAGAAGTCGATCACCAAAACTTGATCGTCACAAAATAGGTCGACATATTTCTTTGTCTCCTCGACCGCCATCTCCTCACTCTCAACATTAGAAGTAGCCATAGTCGGGCGCAAGAGAGTAGGATCCAATGAATACCCCACTACCTCTTCCACCTCCTCTTGTTCAAGTAGACATAAGGCATCAGGTGGTGGTAAAAGAGGCTCGAGTATCGCCACATCCTCCAAAACCGACACAACTTCATCATCCTCACAAAGAGCAAGTAAGCTCAACACTCCAAGTGTCGTTAGATTCCACAAAGGCGACTACCCCACACATTCCTCTACAACATCTTCAAAAAGTACAAGAGGGGTAACGCCGACTTCGGACCCTTTCTCCTCACCCACCAACTCCACCTCCTTGCACACGTCTTTCAAAAGATAATAAAAGCTTGAATTGTCATCAACAAAGGTGGGATACACCACATCAAACATGGGCATCTCGCCAAGACAAGGTTGTTTTAGCTCGTCCACATCGTTGACGATTTGCTCTATTTGAGTCTCCATGCGAGCAAGGCCTTTATCCAACTTTCGAACCGCATCCACGAGCTCGTTTAAAAGAGATTCTATGTCCGGGGGTTGAGATATAGATAAATCTTGAAAAACTGTGTTGTAAGGATCATCGCTAGAAGTATATGAATTTGAGGTGGGTAGATTGTAAAAGTCGTAGCTCGAAGAATAGGAATCATGGATTGGTGGAGCATACGAGTCAAAGCTCGGGTAAGAAGAAGGCAGGGCGAGTGGATCATATGAATCGTCAAAACCCGGATCATAAGAATCACGAGGCGGTGCATAAGGATCCATACTCAGATTATAACAATGTGAAACTGGTGGAGAATATGAAGGGCTTGGGCCGGAGTAATCGAATGGATGGGCCCATTCTCGACCGCTCTGAGCATACGACTCATCATGAGATGGAGGAAATCGATAATCGAAAGGTGGAGCGTATGGGTCATCATAAATCAAGGGGACCCGATAGCTTGGAGGAGTGGTGTACGAATTGGGGTAATCGGGAGTTCGGATATAAGGGTCATCATATGGCAAACTAGTTCGGTAGTTTTCCGTCTTCAGTCGGATTAATGTCGGATCTTCAAAGATGCAGGTCGAGGTTTTCAATGTAGCTACTAATCAAAACACTCAACAAATAAGATTAAATGTACCAGCGAGAAACAAGACAATTCAAATTATACAATAAACGGACATGAAAAGAAAACACAAAAATGCGCGACCTTTAACCCCGACAACGACGCCCAAAACTGATCGAAGATTTCTTAGCACTCTAATTTTAAATTGGTTTTGAGAAATATTCTCTGCAATAATACGAATTCGATTGTAAAGCGGTAAGTTAATCCCGAGTTATTTCTCTTGAGGAAATCTAGTCGGAAGTTATTTCGCGTTTGATTTCCGTGAAGTAAGATAAAACTAAACTAACTATGCTAAATAAAGCGTAATTCACTTTGGTTTGAGTTTTTTTGAAATCTAATCAACTAAGACAAGAATTAAAAGTGATTTAAATGAAAATAATGAAAAATGAGGGTTTAGGGTGTTTGGTTCGTCTCCACGATCAATCGATTTTTGCCGAACACTTAATCCATGATTCGAAATTGTTAATCCCAAATACCGATCAAGTATTGGGGTCATCAATCCCAATTCTCGAGTTTGTCAATCTCGAGTCTCAACAAACTCCGATTAGTGGCTCTAAACGAACCTATACCAAAAACTCAACTGAAAATGAAAATAATTAAAACTTGAAGATCCGTGAAGCTTGAACATAAGTACAAGCAAATCACGCAGAAATGAGCCGTAAAAATATCGTAAAAAATGTACAAAAATATGCAAATCAACTACTCCATACTTAGAACAATTGCTTGTCCTCAAGCAAAAATACAATGAAGAATTACAAATCTAAATGCACAAGTATAAGAGTTGTATGCATAAACTTGCTTGTTAGCTTGAACAAAATGACGACAAGGATGCGTTGTGCTAGAAAGTTTAGATTAACTCCCGGAACCTAAAAGTACTAGGTAACCCTCCCAAGTAGGTCCCCTCGTCCTTACCCCGGTTAAGGTCTATCCACGCTCGAACCGTTAATCGGCTCCCTACTAGCCCAATCATGTACGCTTTCTTTATAAATTCTAAAGAGAAGAAAAAGAAGGGATGGAATGTGCAAGAGTCGCAAAACTTATTACAAATGTGCAACTATCAACCAAGGACTATTGATGATATCTATTTTTTTTCCTTTCTTTTTTTTTTTTTTCTTTTTTGTGTTTTTTTTTATATTTTTTTCTTTTCGATACAAACTTCGTATATTCACTACAGGCGTGAGCGTTTAAAACTCCGAGACTTGTTGCAATTTTCAACATAAGAAAATATAAGAAAAACTACTAAAAACAAATGAAACACTACAAAACCTAAAATGATGTAAAATTTGTCAAGTGGACTCCAAAACCACATAAGTACAAGCAAATCACGCACAAATGAGTCGCAAAAATATCGTAAAAAATGTACAAAAATGTGCAAATCAAGGTCGAAAATCAACGATTGGATTTTATCCCAAATATTTATTATCTTTTCAGTAACTTTGGTAAGAAACTTACTTATCTTTAGCAATTTCTAGAAAAATTAACACCCCTTGTTTTTGGACCTGAGTGAAAACTAGCTTATGCGGGAATGTTTCACAATTACCATTAAAACAAAGAGGTTAGTCTTTTTTCCATCACTTTGTATTACAACACACAACCTTTATGTACTTCAATCAGACCCAATGCATTTAGTATGTGTATGAAAAAGAAAATAAAAAATGCATGCAAAATTTACCGATGTCACGACTGATGACAGTTTAAGTATCATGACATCAAAACTAACATCGACTTAAGCAGCAGAATAATAAAATCAAATTGAACACAACAATTTAAGTTTCGTTCGTAAGTAAAAGTACTTACGAACTTGGGTATACAAACCTGAAAATTATATTATTTTTCTTTGTTCAAGATCAAATACACAATTATAAAGTAATATATGAAAAACACTAGTATCAACACTTGATACTAAAATACTTATGGCGACGCTTGTGATGATCTTCTCCGTTGGTTACGCAACTTCGAAGAAGTCCTTGATTTGGATCGTTGCCTCAAGTCTTTTACTTGCTTGTGTTCTTCTCATCTTGCGTCTTTGCTTGCCACGTCTCTGTCTCGTCCTTACGTTGTAAAAGCCGTGTGTGAAAGACGTGATCTTCTCTTGGCTTTTTTTGTCTTAAATTGACAATAATCCTAAACTTGGTAAATAAGTTCTAAACATAGTTTAGAAAACTAAATAAAATCTTAAACACAATATAGAAAACAAATATAAAACCTTAATTTATTTTGACCCCAAAAAAGACAAATAACTACTAAAGAAAAATTAAAAATAATTGTCAAGAATACAATTCTCAACATTTTTTTTACAATAATTAAACAATAATTCATTATACACTTCATCCTTCGTACCAAATGAAATAGACAATCACTCTCTGATACAAATAAATTATGAACGACAATAATAAATTACACACTTACACACTATTATTGTACCAGCCGAGTATTACAAAGAAAATTAATTAAAATACTTTATAGTTACTAACGAAACGGATGAGAGATAAGTTTGTTCATGATAAATTAAATTATTTTACATATAACCATTTTAGATTTATTAAATCAATAAATATAAATTCACATAAGAATAATATATGCTAAGAAAATGAATAAAAAAATATCAAACAAATTATTAAAGTATAATATGGACTCAACACAACAAATTAGGAAAATCCAAAATATAATAAGCCTACTATTAATACAATAAAAATATTGTTTCATACTAAATTCAACTAAACAAAAACCCAAAAGAATAAAATAAAGTCACAAATTAGACTCCATTATAAAAGTCCAAAATAATAATTTAAAAAAAAAATAAAAAATTCTTCAAGGTGAGGAAAACATGTCATCCCACTATTCTCCCACGTGAACTTTCCTATATAGTTAGTTACTAGTTTAACTCTCGTGTATTACACGAGATTTTTATCAAAATATAAATATAAAATATATTTTCGATCATTAAAGAGTTTTTAAATTTAAAATTAAAAGTTCAAAAGATATCATATCTTCAACTCGTGTCTTGTACCGATGTCTTTTTACTATTTATTAACTGTTATATTTTATTGTTAAATAATTTTTTATTTTAATGTTTAGATTAAGTTTATTAATAATATTTTAATTACATACTTAAAATAAATTCAAAAATTATCACACGCCCGCGTCTAATTTCTATTAATTAATTATTATTAAATATTTTTATATTTTAATATTTAGATTTAATTTTTTAATAACTTTTAATTACATACTTATAAACATTTAGAATATGTCATATCCTCAACATGTGTTGTATTATACCGGTGTCTAATCAATATTATTAATTATTATTATTAAATTTGCCGTCGGTATTGAATATTGATGCAACACAGTTTTTGCATGAGTCGTACCATATGGATGGCTTATTTAAAACCTTTTCAAAAAATCCTTTGAAGTAGTAGTATGTATCTTATATGACATAAATTGTTGTTCATCAGAATTTTTTTCCTAAATAATTTTTTTTTTTTACGATAAGTACCTCATATAATTTATCTCGATTGTGTTACTTCTTCGAGGGTAACTTCTTTCACGCCTTTCATTCTTCGTTTTATTGACAATTCAATTAGTTTTAGTGGTCCAGGAAATGAAAGTGACCTGTGTGAAACAAATATGAGAAAAATATAAAACATTTTTCTTGAAATGAATTTATTGTAAAAAAATATCTATTTATTTTCTTACCATCTTCGCATATGGTCAACTTCTTTACAGGTTAGTTATATTTGCAGAATCGATGTCGTAGTAGTTTGCAGTTTTATTTCACCTAATAAAAAATAATTATTTAATTTGAGGTTCTTATAAAAAAAACTTTAGATTTAATTAACGTAGTATTTTTCTGCTATCATTTTGATGATGGAAATGATCGGATTATGCTTCGCCGTTTGACGTAAAATGCGTCCTGCAATATGTTTAGATTTTAAATGTTAATAAATTAGTTACACTTACATTATTCTAAATAACTCGTAATTTATTTATATTATATATTTGATATCCTAAGAATAGAAATATTTTAACTTTTATTATAAATACAACTTATTTAGAGTATTAATAAATAATTAAGTTCTTTTTATAATTAATATTATCTTATAAGTATTTGTCTTTTAATTTAAATAAGTATTATTTTCAGTCCGTCTCTAATATAAATTAATTAATTATTATTTTTAACTCATTTTATATTTTTATGTATAGATTAATTTTGTTAGTAATTATAGTTACATACTTTGAAAAACTCAAAAGGTGTCATACTCTCAAGCATTCTCGCATTGTCCCATTTTCTAATAAATATTAATTGATTATTATTCTATAATATTATTTATTTGTACTTAGATTGAGTTCATTACTAATATCTAGTTACATACTACAGTAATTGCAAATATATCATTATTTACATATACATAATATTTAAAATTTCAAAATTAAATTATTTTAACTTTTATTATAAATAAATTTTTTTTAATTATTTCTTATATAATTTTTTTAATTAATATTATTTCATATGTAATTTGTCTTTTAATTTAAAATAATTAATTTTTTTTACTAATTATATATAACTTATTTATATTTTATATTAGTAGTATAAAAGAAAATTATTGAATTAGACAAAATATAATAAAAGAAAACTATTAAGTTAGGCTAAATATAATAAAAATAAAATATAAAATTAGGGAAGATACAATAAAAGGAAAATATTAAATTAGATTTATATTAGACTCAGATGACACATAAGCAACCGAAACACCAAAAATCTTTATTATTCAAGCGAAGCATACGAATCAAACACATATATTAGGAGGATTTTGCATTAATATATACTTATTTAACACTCGTGTATTACACGAATATATATAAAGAATATCTGTGATAGTTACTGAATTTAAATCTAAAATAAGAATTAAAATAATGTATTCTCAACCCGTGCCTTGCACATGTCTAATCTATTTATTAATTATTATAAATATTAAATAATTTTGTATTTGATATTTAAATTAAATTCATTAATAATCTTAGTTATATAATTATAAAATTTCAAATGGAGTCACATTCTAAACCCGTGTCTAATATCTATTTTATTAGTTATTATTATTAAATCATTTCATATATAAATGTTTAGAATAAATTCATAATAATTATTAGTTACATAATTTGAGATATTCAAAAGATATCATACTCTCAACTCGTGTTGCATTGTACTGGTGTCTAATCAATTTTTATTAATTATTAGCATATAATTTAATCTTTTATATTTAGATTGAATACATTACTAATATTTTGTTACATACTTAAATTATTGTAAATAACTCATATTTTACATATATATAATATTCGAAACTCCAAAAATAAAATTATATATTATCAAGAAAACTTATTTAATTATTTTTATAATATTTTTTTTTAATTAAAATTATTTCATATGCCGTTTTTATTTTAATTAAAATAACTAATTTAGATATTATCTACTAATTATATATGATTTATTTCTATTTTTATATTAGGAGAATCAAATGAAAGTATTGAATAAGGAAAAATATAATAAAAGAACTAAATTAAGTAAGATAAAATAAAAAGAAAAGTATTAAATTAGGTAAATATTAGGCTTGGATGACACATAAGCAAACGAATTACCAGAATTTTTTATTTGTCAATCGAAACATACAGAGCAGACACATAGATTAAGAGGATTTTGCATTTTTTTATTTGTCAATCGAAACATACAGAGGAGACACATAAATTAAGAGGATTTTGCATGAATATATAGGGATGATTATATAGATTATCGTTTATGCGATATACAAAATTGGGCCTCAAATCTTTTATGAGTCTTGGGCTGGACTCGATGGATTGCTGCTTTGGGAGTCAACCTTAGTAATATTCGAAAATATGAACACCAGCTAGTAAGCCATAAATTTCTGGCCTCAGGTGATTTGCCTTCACTCGAGGATATTTCAGTTAAGGAATAATGAATATACAACTAAAAAGAAATGAGTATTTAGATAACAAATCATGAATATTCAGTAAGACTAATGATATTCGATTGAATTTCAAGTGAAAGACTATTGAATATTTGTTAAAAAAATTTAATAAACATCCATTTACAAATAAATAGACAAACAATTAAAAAGTAATGAATATGTAGTAGAAACAACCCGGTTAAAAATTTCAAACTCCCAAGAAAAATCAATAAACATTTATATTAAAAAATAATGAATATTCGGTATTAAACCAATAAATATCTAGTTAAAAAATAATATATATTGTTTCTATCAAATAAAGAATCCTAATTAATAGTGATCAAATAATATTTAGGTATTGGCCTTAATGTATTTTAGTAGGGTGTGAGCCTGCGTAAATACTCAAAGAGCTATCTATTTTGATGATGGCTAAAATAGGTAAAAAGAATTGAATACGTATACCTTGTGTATTCAGATACGTATTAACTTATGATTCTTAATAATTCGGATTATCTTAATTGTGCGGCTCCCTTCAATTGACTTGATCTGTACAAATAAATAACTTGGATTTTGTTATAAATGTTTCTACAATTATGAGAATTATATGGTCTGTTCAGGAAAAATCAGTTTTTTATTAAATATTAAGTGGATTAAGGCCCTAATTAAGATTATTTAAAAAAAATGCAAAATTGGAAAACTGGGCCTGCTCAACTTCCGGCAACGATGCGCCTCCGGCTGGCCACCTCCTGGACGAAGCGGTGGTCGGTGCTGCAGATGGTTGGACGGACGGCGACCTCCAGACGGCGGCGAGGCTGCGGTGGCATGGTGAAGGGGTAACGACCAATTGACCGTTCGTTTTCTTTTCTTTTTTTTTTCTTATTCGGGCCGTCAATCGACCGCTGCGGTGAGCTTTTCAGGCGGGCCTCCGCTGCCGGTGGACTCGTCTCCTCACGGGGCGAAGTTTGACGCTGGCGGTGGTAGCCGACGAGGCTCGAATTGAAAGCCCTAAATTCGATTTTGGGCTTGGGTAAAGATTTTGAGAATTTGACATAGTTTTGGGCCTAATTGTGATTTTAGAGATTTGTGAAAATTATAAATTTACCCTAGATTTTTGGAAAACTGCTAGACTGCCTATGAACTTTATGAGATTACGTTCAGAACCCAAAAAACTTCCAGAAAATTGTTTTAAGTCCAGAATGGCATTTCTGTAATTATTAAATTCTTGAAAATTGCAAAAAAGACCCTACAATTTTAGAAAATTATTAAGGGGCTATTTGGCTATTTAGAAAATTTTGAAAATTGAATTTTCACTGAAAATCTTTTAAATTTTGGGCCCATTTGCTTGATTAGTAAATTTTGGGATTTAAGAATTTAATTTTGAGATTCAATTAAGGTTTATTTTATAAATTGACCTCAAGTAAAATCCTAAAATTAATTTAGTTTTGGAGTTTTAATTTTAAATTCAAATATTGGTATGGTTTTATATATTTTGAGATATATTAACTGAAGCAACAATGTCACAAAAGTGACCTCTTTTGTGGAGATTAATTTATTTCAAGATATAAAGGTTGTGTGCATGTAATCGATGTGAATATTCATCGGCCAAAAGGAAGATTCATGTTTATCATAATTATATGTGCAATTACAGTAGTAAACGTGTGATGTTTATTTGGTTTTGCATATGAGCAATGACTCGGCCAAAAGGAAGACTCATTGTTTGATATGTTCTTATTATCAGTGTTTGATTACTGCGCCAAGATGACAATTACAAGTTAATTTCTTGTCAAAAGATGAGACTTTGATGGAGTGTTGATATCTTGAGATGGGATTTACCTTTTATTTGAATTTATTATTTGGATTCTAAGTTTATATGAGCATGATAGGTTTATTTTATTTGATTCAGCTATAACTACTCCTGCTAATATTACTGCGAGCATAAACTCTATCCCTATGCTAAATGGCACAAACTTCAAGTCATGGTAAGAGAATCTTTTAATAGTTCTCGGAATCATGGATCTCGACCTTGCGATAAGGGCTGATTCCCCCCCACCTCTTATGGATAAAAGTACTACGGATGAAAAGAGGGATATGGAAAGGTGGGAGAAATCGAATCGCATGTGTATGATGATCATGAAGAAAGCCGTTTCAGAAGCTTTTAGGGGCACTATGTCTGAGAAAATCAATACAGCTAAAGAATTCCTTGCTGATATTGAGAAAAGGTTCGTCAAGAACGAAAAGGCTGAAATTGGTACGCTAGTGACAAACCCGATCTCAATGAGGTATGGGAGTAAAGGCAATATTAGGGAATACATTATGGAAATGTCTCATATTGTTTCAAGATTGAGAGCACTAAAGCTTGAACTCTCTGAGGACTTGCTAGTGCATTTGGTTTTAATATCTCTTTCGGGACATTTCAATCAGTTTAAGGTGAGCTATAATTGTCAGAAAGAGACTTGGTCTCTGAATGAGCTCATCTCACACTATGTCCAAGAAGAGGAAAGGTTGAAACAAGACAAGACTGAAAGTGTTAATTTTGCCTCAACTTCCAAATTTAAGGGCAAGTGATTAAAGCGAGAAAATGATAAGGAAGCTGCACACACAACACCACAAAAGAAACAACAAAAGGCACTTAGTGCAAAAGACGGTAGCGGTTCTGGTACTGGTACGGGTTGTTTCTTCTGCGGAGGTGAAGGACATAGGAAGAAAGATTGTACCAACTATCTCGCTTTGCGTGCTAAGAAAGGTATGCTTCTTAATTTGGTTTGTTCTAAGGTTAATTTAACTTCAGTTCCTAGACACACATGGTGGACAGATTCCGGTGCAACAAATCACATCAGTGTGTCTATGCAGGGTTACCTCCATTGTCGAAAGCCAAATGATGGTGAAAGATACATCTATGTGGGCGATGGCAAGACAGTTGAAGTTGAAGGAATAGGAAAATTTAGATTATTATTAAAAACTGGATATTATTTGGATCTTGATGAGACATTTGTTGTTCCGTCATTTAGACGAAATTTAATTTCTATTTCTATTTTGGACAAAATTTGGTTATTCTTGTTCATTTGGAAGTGGAAAATCTAGTATGTTTCATGATTCAAAATTGGTTGGTTCTGGTTCTTTATCAAGTTACGATAATCTTTATTCACTAGATATTATTGCTTCATTCAATGAATCTCTACATCTACACACTCGAGGTGTGAAAAGAAAATTAACCAATGAGAATTCAGCTACGTTATGGCACAAGAGATTGGGTCATATCTCCAATCGGAGAAATTAAAAAATTGTGTCTAACAAAGCACTTAGGACTGCAACATATATCCTTAACAGAGTTCTAACTAAAGCAACTGATAAAACCCCTTATGAACTTTGGACGGATAAAAAGCTCAGTCTCAAGCACTTACATGTTTGGGGGTATCCAGCTGAGGCTAGGCCTAATGAAAAGAAACTGGACACAAGAACAGTTAGTTGTTGTTTTGTTGGATATTTTGAAAGATCCATAGGGTACAAGTTTTATGATCCCATAACTAAAACTATTTTTGAGACGAGAAATGCCCGATTCTTTGAGGATGTTGAGTTTGCGGGGGGAGATAAAGTTAACGATTTCGTCTTTGAAGAGGAATATGTAGATATTCCCACGGGTGTTGTTGGCATTGATCAGGATTTTATTCCTAACTCTATTCAAGACAATATCAGAAAACCTCCCGTTCCACAAATTACGAATCAACAAACTCTACAACCTCAAGAACCTATGCCATTAAGGAGATCCACTAGAGAAAAAAGAAGTGCAATTTCAGATGATTACATTGCATTTCTCCAAGAAAATGAGACTGACATTGGAGTGATGGAAGATGATCCTATCAACTTCCACCAAGCCATTGAAAGCTCAAATTCTCAAAAGTGGATAGATGCCATGAATGAGGAGATTAAGTCCATGAGTAACAATGACGTATGGGAACTCGTCCCATTTTCAGAAGGTGCGAAACCCATTAGTTGCAAATGGATATTTAAGACCAAGATGGATTCAAGAGGCAATGTGGAAAGATATAAAACACGCCTTGTTGCAAAGGGATTTACACAGAAAGAAGGCATCGATTATAAAGAGACTTTCTCTCCAGTTTCTTCGAAAGACTCTTTCAAGATTATAATGGCATTAGTGGCACATTTTGATATTGAGTTGCATCAGATGGATGTAAAGACAACGTTTCTCAATGGAGACATTGATGAGATGATTTATATGTTGCAACCTGAAAACTTTGTTTCAGGAGATTCAAAGAATATGGTTTGCAAACTTAAGAAATCCATCTATGGGCTCAAACAGGCATCTAGACAATGGTATTTCAAGTTTCATCAAGTGATCATCTCGTTTGGTTTTGAGATGAATTTGGTCGATGATTGTGTATACCATAAGTTCTGTGGGAGCAAATACATATTTCTGGTTTTGTATGTCGATGACATTTTGCTTGCTAGCAATGATATAGGCTTATTGCACGACACCAAGATTCTAAGTAAGAATTTTGAGATGAAAGATCTTGATGACGCCTCTTTTATGTCAGGTATATAAATACACCGAGATCGTTCTCGGGGTACTTTGGGATTATCACAAAAGAGCTATATTGAAAAAGTTCTTAAAAAATATGGCATGCAGGACTGTAAACCAGGAGACAACCCTGTGACTAAAGGAGACAAATTTAGTTTCAAACAGTGCCCTAAGAATAAATTAGAGGAAAAAGAAATGCAGAAAATTCCTTACGCTTCGGCAGTAGGGAGTCTAATGTATGCTCAAGTATGTACGCTTCTGGATATTGCGTTCATAGTTGGGATGCTGGGTAGATATTTGAGCAAGCCAGTACTAGACCAATGGAAGGCAGCCAAACGGGTCTTGAGGTACTTGCTAAAAACAAAAGGTTACATGCTCACATATCGTAGGTCAGATCGGATTGAGATCGCAGTATATACTGACTCCGATCATGCTGGATGCCAAGATAGTATAAAATCTAAGTCAGGCTATGTATTCTTGCTGGCTGGAGGAGTGTTAAACAGTCTATTATATTATAGCATTCTCTAACATGACAACAGAATTTATAGCATGTTATGAGACATCTAACCACGGAGTATGGCTCCGAAACTTTGTCACGGGGCTGCGTATAGTGGATGGTATTGAAAAGCCACTTAAGTTATTTTGTGACAATAAATCGGAAATCTTGTATTCCAATAACAATAGGAGCTCGACGAAGTTTAGGCATATAGACACCAAGTTTCTAGTTGTTAAAGAAAGAATTCAAAGTGAACGTCTATTGAACATATACAAACTCCATGATTACGGATAGGCTTACAAAGGGATTTTCACCCAAAATGTTTCATGAGCATACTGCTAGTATGGGCGTCAAATCTTTTGAGAATATTTAGTTTCAGTGGGAGTTTTGTGATTATAATGTTCTCTTTTATAAACATGTTTTTCAGTTACTTCAGTTTAAAGATATTTTGAGTTTATTTTTTGCAGAAATTAAAGTTATTTGGTTGATTCACACTTTGATTTTAGTATATGGTTGATCTCACTAAGGTTTTAAGGTGGACCAGTTGGAAATAAGCATGTTACGATCACAATACATGAAATCTTCATGTTACACATCCACATCATAATCCATGTCATTCAGTTGTATTGACATATGTGACCATTGATGGGTCGAGTTACGATAAATGTAATGAAGGCCGCTTTAATCCTATGTTGATATGGCTGATGGACCGTATTGGATATAAATACATTTTGGTTATGACAGCAAAGTTGAGCTTGTACGGTTATATTCTTACAATGTATAATTATAAGGTTACACATATAACCGAAGTGGGAGATTGTTGGATCCTTAATTCAACATTGGGCTTATATGTGAAATAATTATATATTGTGGACTGTCAAATAAGGAAGCCTAATTAAAAGAGATCAAATAATATTTAAGGTGTTGGGCTTAATGTATTTTAGTAGGGTGTGTGCCTTTAATGTGTAGATACTCAATGGGCTATCTATTTTGATTATGGCCCCTAGGTCATACGTATCATCAAGATAATCATATTATCAATCCATTCTGCATCCCATCGTCAGAAGAGACATATAGAGAAAGTTTAAGGATTCTTTAAAAGGATTGGATACGTATTGGCCTAGAAGATCAAACCCCAAATCCAATTGCTTATGGATTCAGGTACACTTCCATAAACTAAATTATAATCCTTGATAATTCAATATGATGGTTTCTCGATTATAGCGATGAATTTCGCTAAGATTATTTTAAATCTAACAGGCTCGTCCAACCAACCCAGCCATATCATATGTGCATTATATTATATTATTATTTATGTGTATATACATATTATATATTTACTTATATTTATATTCAAAGTTATTCATGCTCGAGCTATCGACTTAGCTAACTGATCTCATGCTAGATATTAGCAACGAAGTTTGAGCCAGAGCCAAAGCATTTTTTGAGATTGGGAGCTCGAGTTTGGCTCCATTTATTTGCACCCTTAAATTGTGGAGTGCCTAGTCGAGTACGCAAAGCCATATTTTGGGTGGAAAAAATAATTAAAAGGAGCTCTATAGTAGAGCGGTCAATTGGAACCATATTGAATTTTGAAGTTGAAATCTGGCAGTTTCTTAATTATAATTGGTGGTTTCGATACCAGATATGTACCATGTTTTGTTGATTTCGATTTCTTTCAGGGTTTCTCAAAATCATGGACCCGCTGATTTTGTTTTATATTTTATATATTATATATATAAAAAATATAAATAAGTTAGTAGTCTACGTTCTCATTTAAAATTATAATTTGAACCGTAGCACATAATTCTTGTTTCAATTACTCAAATGGGGAATTGAGATTCGGCGATTCTAGATCTATGACCACCCCTACTCTCTAGTAAGAAAAAGAAGAAAGACACGCTTATACAATTTGAACATGGTGCAATAAAATATCCTTTACATAAAAGTAGGTTTGAAAACAAAACGATTTGTGATCGCCTCTAGTCAATGCATACCGGCTCAAGTTCATTCCATGATATTGTTGGTTTGGTTGGCTCAACTAGAAATTGAGCTAGTACTAATTAGGGTGTGTTCCATTTTTCGTTATAGAAGATATTATTAAATAGATGCAACGTATACAAACATACGCATCAAATCTCTTTAGAGAAAAAAAACATATCCTATAGCATCCTGAGAAAATAAACCAACAATAAGGTTTTAAAAACCAAGTTTAATATTCCTTGCGCCAATCTTCAATGCATAAATTTATGATAAGTCGAGAAATTTGAGTAATTTAATTGTAAAAGAGCGTGCACTCGTACACAAACACATACACTATTTATAAATTAAACCAAAACTGATACACTAAAATCATAATATACAATTGCTACAAGACTTTTGGGTAGTTATGAAGGGAATATCACGTTTGAATTAAAAAGTAATCAGGAGTCTAATATGTTGTTTAATACGTACGAGATTATTAAAACTTTTATTCCCTTTACGAGTCTTATTTTGTCTAAATATTATTTTGACTTTCTTGCCAGATATATTTGTTATTAATTAAATATGAAAGACTTTATACTTATCTTATTTGGTATTTATCTTATATATTATTAGAATTAGTTTAGGTTGTTATTCTCTTTCTCTTAGTTAGAATTTGTATGTTGCAAGACATGATTTATTATGAGTCTTAGATCTTATATTCACTAATTAAAGTGATTTACTTGTAATATATTATGTAAATATTTTTTTATTCTTCTGTAGGACTCTTCACAAGTAAGGATGTCTATATAAATATGTGGACTAGCTCTATAATTTGTATACGCTGGATACGCTGGGAGAATATATGAAGAAAAGATCAGAGTTGAGAGTTAGAGCGTTTTGTTCGATCAACAACAATCTGCCCAGACGCAGATGTTACTGCTCATGATGTAACATCGTTACCAACATTCTGTTGAGAGAATTATTTTTTTCCCATGTTTTTACGTTTTTATAAGATCAAATCCTGGAGATTTTGATTCTTAATTTTGGAAGAATAGTGCTTATTTAGAACAATCTTACTTGATAGGAGTTTTCATAGTCTTTACGAGTTGTTTATGTTAGCATGTGTAATCATTGATAAACTTTTATAGTAAAAACATTTTTACCTCGAGGCACAACTACAAGGATTTATTCCTTGTAGTTAAAAGTTTTAAAACCTTGTATTTTGTTATTTTTAATTTCATTGCTATTTATTGGCACTCTATACAAAACACATTTGGTTTGTTTGATTATTTCTATTTTTAATCAAGACAACTTAGCGAACTAGGGCTTGCAATTCTTTCAATTGGCATCTGGGCGGGCACTTGACAACACTAAGTGTTGATCCTGAGTGCAAGCTTATAAATTCGCCTTTTTTCTTTATGTATTGAACACCATTTTTTGAATCTAATCTTGTGAGTTTTAATTCCACTATTATTGCTACAGGAGATGAGAAGGTCGAGGACCCTGATGATAAGGACACTGAGGTGATGGAGGTATATGAGGAGTTGTATCAAGATTGGGTCAAGTTAGTTAAAAAAGGCAAAATTTCTTACCAAGTAGAATGAATGATTGGGTCATGAGAACGGCGAGTAGAAAGCGTTCATCACTTATTTGGAGGTACTTCTCACGACAAAAGATGTAGAAGATGAGTACTGTTAAGGCTAAGTTTGATAAGTCTTTTTTTATTGACTGTACGTTAGAGTATCAAGTGAAACTAGTTGACATCAATCTCTTGAAGGTTCAGTGGAAAATAAGTGATAATTATCATTTAAAATAATCAAGAGTTTAAGAGAATTAAAGATACGAAATAAAACTAAGTGCAAAATAGGAAATCACTAAGAATAAGAGATATAGCACAAAGAAGAACTTATTTTAAACATGTGCAAAATTGAGAATATAATTGTGAATGAAGACATTCAAAGAATTTAACAAGCTTAATGCTTAAAGAAGAAACATTGACAACAATTGGCCCAACAGTTTTCAAAGCATAACTTGAAGGCCAAGAAATGATAGTGGGTTCATGATCCCAAAAACTTCATGCGAGAAGCAATTAGTGACTTGTAGAATATTTAAACATCCTAAGTCAGAATTCGATAATAAAAAGTTGTCAGACAGGACAATTTCTATGAGCGAATAACAATAAAAGAAATACTCAAGAGTGTAAAGAAATTAAATTAAGGTGTCCACCTTGAATATAGGACAGTCATAGAAGGCAAAAAGAAACAAAGCAAGAACTCCAATGGATAAGACAAACAAGATATAAAACTTGTTAGATTTTAGGTACAAAGAGAGACAGAAATATGGATAAAAACCTTTCAAACTCAACATAAATATCTATTCAAGAGGAGGTATTAAAAATAACCTAATGTTCAAAAGATAGTGTCATACGAGATGTGAATCTTTAGAAACAAAAGTTGATATTCAGCGTAATGAATATGCAAGGTTCGCCATTCAATCGAGATCCATGAAAATAATGGTTATAGAGTAGAACGAGTGATTACGTCATAAAACAAAATCGATAATAGAATCTCTAAGTTTACAATGAGGTATTTAACTAGTAAAAAGAATCACAATATGGTTGATAAAGAAAGTTTTAGGAAGAGAGGTTAAACTCTCATCGGTTTACATAAAGTATTACTATTAGACATTGGATAGGAAGCATAAATCAAGTTCTCACAAAGAGAAGTCAGTTAAGGGTCATTCATAACAAAATAGAATCATCTGTAAGAAAAGTTATGAAATTGAAATTCCTCACAGGATAAATAGTCTAATATTTAGAAATACAATATCGACTTGGACAATTTCAGGTTTAGAATTTTATGGAGAATAAATAAAATGGTGATAATTCACCATATGAAATAAAATAATTTTATAAGAAAATACTCCACATTTAAGTACAAGATCCTTTATGAATGAGTAAGTTATTCATGAGGTTAAGATGCGAGGTGGCGATTGAGAAAAATAAAGAGAACTAATTTGAGCTAGCTTAATTGTCATGAAACAATAATTTGGATAGAAAAAGGCCAAGTAAAAAAAAATAAAAGGCTTAGCGAGAATGTAAGCATAAAAGGTCATGGTTCATGTTCAGTCAAAGGAAATGGAACAAAGTTAAAAAGATCAACAAAAATTAACCGATTTAGGTAAAGAAAAAAATAAAATAAAATGGATGATCGAGATTATCTCAAAAGTAAAAAATGGATGTAATCAATGACCACTTGTCTAGTGGGATAATAAAATAAATAACAGGTTGAAGACGGCAAGGTATCATGTGCAATAACTCTATTTTTAATGAAGGTCGAATACAAAGTATATAAACTCTAAATGAAGTGTAAATGGAACAGCCATTTTGAATGAAACTGAATTAAAGTTTCATTAGACAAGATATAAACTGATAGTGAGACACTAATATATTCATAAAGATGACTAACCTAAATTAGTAGATTGGAAATCCTTAAATAACTAGTCATAACTAAAACGTTAATAGTAACTTATGTAGAAGAGGTCTCCTCCTATTGCTCGGGGACTATTTTAATCTTTGATGTTGATAGATATCTTGTGTTAGCCTTGTGAAAATGTATATCTAATTTTTCAATTTTAATCTTCTTTGATGCTCCTTGATGCATTTCGTTCGATCGTCGTGCCTCATGGGGTTGTCTTATAAACCTTCTTCCCGTTATTTACTTGAAAAATAATGCTTGAGTTTGTTTATAATCATATCGTGCATCATCCAATGGTTCATCTCTCTATGCAAAAGTCCCACATCATGATTTAGTTAGACGAAAATGAGCTCACATGACTTCCTTCCATATTAAAGCACCGTTCATAATATTGAACCGTACATGCATCATCTTTTACTTGTTCAGCTCTTTCATTAATTCAACCATTTTTGATATTGAAGATCTCCACTCGTTGACTTTACTCTTCAGTTTTTCGAATGTTTCGTCTTATTAATCAGTATCGGTGACAAATGCAAGTTCACCTACTACACTTTCTTGACGAAGCTTTTGAATTTGATAGGTCTCTAACTCCTTAGAAATTGGTAGTTGAGTCTGGACTCTTATTAGAACATTAAGGTTCAGGAATTACTTAGCTAATCAAGCTTCCCCTTGAGATTCGTGAGAAGAGAAAAATAATGCTAAAATCTAAATTTCAAGGAAGTGGATGAGGACTTATAAGTAATGAGAAGGTTAGGCTCTTGGGATAAGAACAACTCTTCAAGATAAACAAGAACTCAGACAAGTATTCAAATTAGAATGAGGTTGAGGTTACGTAGTGAAATAATTGATGTTCAAGTTTGACAATCTAAAGATGAAAAATTCCCACGTCAACCTACTATCTAATCGACATAAGTTGGTAGTTACTCTGCCAAAGTCATTACAAATATTCTAAATCTCAAGTCCAGAATAGTCGTGACATTTCAATCACAGGCCAAAGACCCTATCCTGGGTACGCTTAAGTGTAAGTCCTTTTCACTAAAGCTCTGATACTACATCTGTAGCACCAAAAAAAAAAAATACTACCTTAATAATAATAAAAATGAATAAATAAATAAACAATCTCTCACCTTCTTTTCGTTAAAACTTGCTCGGCAGACTCAATACAACTAAACTTAATACAAACAAAAAAACAAACTGATAAAAGGTAGCCCTAGCCAACGAGCCACTATTCACCAGTAGGATCGAGATTAGGTTCACTCTCATAACGTCGATATCTGGAGAGTTTGGTTTTAAAACAAAATAGAGCGTGAGCTAAAAAAGCTCAGTGAGGGAAAGCAAATGAAAATGCAAGTATTCTTTTAAAATATAAAATTGATAAGAATTTAGAAAATAACTTTTATAAGATATCAAAGCACTTATTGTGCAAAACTATTTTCACGCGTGCAACAAAACTCTAGTCCGTAAAAAACACATAATTCAATCAAATTATGACTTCAGTATTTCAATCAAAATTAAAATATTTTAGAAAAAAATAAAATATAGATTTTCTCAAAATTTAACAAATTCGCATTAGAATAGACAAGTAGTACTAACTTATTTCAAAAAATCAATAGAAACAGTTAACAATTGAACAGAAAGGAAAATCTGTCTCGTTCTAAAATAGTCAACCCGATAGGTGAGCGTCCAGGTACGGAACTTTAGAGGTGGCTCCCGCGCGTAGCACTTAGCTCCCGAAGGACTCTAGAGGTGGCTCCCACATGTAACACTTAACTTACGAGCTAGATTAACTCACATAAACGTAGGATCGATATCGAACATCGACTCACACGTCTTCACTCACCATGAAAGATGACACTCCAATAGGCCGAAAGCCTCAGCCGCCTTATCCCTCCCAGTAGACTCAACGTCCCTTTAGCTATGGAATTCAAACCCAGGGTACGCCATATTCCAGAATATACCCAATCTATGACTCAAATTCTATCGTCGTCTCCGACCCGACCAAGAAAAATGGGAATAGGTAACACGAGTAGTCAAGAAAGAACCACAGACAACCTCCTTGATTGATTGCTCAAACTACTCGTGCCTGACAGACAGTAACAGTGCCAGACAGTAACAGTAACCTTTGATATAAATCATATAATTGGACTTATGATTAATCACAAGCACAAGGTCAATGCACACTTGCATATCTTCCCTCAAAATACTATTTTTCACAAGGCTCACACAAGCTGATAAATATGTTCAAGCAACAAGTGAATCATAATTTGGAAAACCTCAACTTTCCAATTAATAATATTTTATTCACAGATAAGCACAAACAACGTATTATGATTTGAAAATCTTCAAACTCCCCAGTTAAGAAAGTTTTACTCACCTTCATTAAAGTTCTTTCCAGAATCAAGCATATTGCTACGACGGCTTTACGAGGTTTCCGATCTAGTACATGAAAGACCTCGACAATTTTGAATAAAAGCACAAGTAGAGTCCTAAAATATAATATAATTATAAAAATTAAAAATAACATATAATAAAGTAATACTTAAGACCCTAAGACACTTGGAAATGAAATTAATAATCTACAACGCAGAATATGATAATAAGAACGTTCGAACCTCAATTCTTGAAATCTGGGGTTCAAAGGGTGAATCTATAATTTCGGATACGTCTTACATAGGAGGATGTTATAAAAAAAATCTATGGTTCAAATTTGAAATCATTCACAAGTTGTTTGACCCATTTCGGCTTGAGAATAAGTTAATTGTACGTTTATAGAAAATTAATAAAGTAATTGAGGTCAAAATATAATTTCCACAACTTTTAAAAGTTCTTGGGGTCAATATGAAGTTTTTGAGACTCTAATTGGGGTCAATTTGAAATAAACAAAAACTGAATTTGGGAGGACTAAATTGAAACTTATAAGGGTCAGATTGAAATTTCTAAAAACTACAATTAAATCTAAAATCCTATCTAATTCCCAAAAGTCCACCCCTAAACTTTTAACCCATTTCATTATCACCCCTAAACTTCCTACAACCTCCTTCCATGCCYGTCATTCCTTTTGTCGGCCCAGCCCCTCTCCGGCGATCACTTGTCGGCCCACACACACAAACACATCACGAGCATAGATGACATACTCACACACAGTCACAAATCTCACCGAAATCATAAACTGAGTTCAGAATCATGTTACTCATGAAGAGGGCATTTAATATCGGGCCGGAACGGGCAGTCGCTAGCGAGCAGTGGTTTGTGGCCCCGTCACGAATTCTCTAGTATCGATTCATAAAATTAACTGGATAATTAAACACTACTCGTCAATACGAACAATTCGATATATAAAACAACAATTCTGTATTAGGAGATATTAGGAGATATTATATTATTTGATATAACCCATTTCATTATCACCCCTAAACTTCCTACAACCTCCTTCCATGCCTGTCATTCCTTTTGTCGGCCCAGCCCCTCTCCGGCGATCACCTGTCACCAGCCACCATCCGGAACACAAACAAAACACGCCGCCACACACACAAACACATCACGAGCATAGACGACATACTCACGGTACGCACCAAAATACACACACAGTCACAAATCTCACCGAAATCATAAACTTAGTTCAGAATCATGTTTCTCATGAAGAGGGCATTTTAATATCGGGGCCGGAACGGGCGCAGTCGCTAGCGAGCAGTGGTTCGTGGCCCTGTCACGACTTCTCTAGTATCGATTCATAAAATTAACTGGATAATTAAACACTACTCGTCAATACGAACAATTCGATATATAAAACAACAATTCTGTATTAGGAGATATTAGGAGATATTATATTATTTGATATTATATTATTTGATTCTTGTATTAATTATTTTATTATCTTTAGGAGATATTGTTTTATTTGATATTATATTATTTGATTCATGTAATTATTGTACCTAGTATAAATACCCCTCTTGTAATGATAATGTTTATCAATCCAATTATTCTATTCTCACATGGTATCGAGCCTCTAGGGTTTTCGTCACACCCTACAACCGAGACCAATTTTTTTTTTCCCTTCCCACATTTTTTTTTCTTCTCCAGCAAAATGGCTGCGATATCGGACGTAGTTTCAATCAACGCTGCGCAAATCCAATTGAAGCTTGATTCCACCAACTACACTTCTTGGAGGTTTCAATTCGAAGCGCTACTTGCCGGCTATGAATTGACTGGCTACATCGATGGTACCCTGCCCTGCCCACCTCCATCCAATATAACTGGAACCACATCAACACCGAACTCGGGGTATTCGCTTTGGGTTCGCCAGGACAAGCTCCTCCTCTCGACAATCATTGGATCGCTCACGCCATCGCTAATCCCTTTCATTGCCACAGCCAAAACGTCTAAGGCCGCGTGGGATATTCTGGCCAACACGTATGGGCGCCCCTCTCGTGGTAGGATATTGGCGCTCAAAAATCGGTTATAAAACCCAGTCAAGGGTAATCAAACCATTACGCAATTCTTACATGGAATCAAGGGCACAGTGAATGAACTCGCTTTATTAGGATCAACTATGGATTTGGAGGATATTGTTCTCAAAGTCCTCAATGGCCTCGATGATCAATATCGTGAGTTATCAAACGCCATTCAAGCTCGCAAAACGCTGGTCTCGTTTGACGAACTTCATGAAAAGCTTTTAAATTCTGAAGCTCAACTGCTCACTCGTCCTGCTGCGGTTAGTCCTCAGCCGCTCACTGCATTCGCCGCTGGTCGCTTCCCGACGTCTGGCAACTTTGGTCGTGGTAGCCAAAATTTCTCACGTGGTCGGGGAAAGGATTTCGAAGGTCGCCAATCCAACGCTCAAAGATTTCAAGCCTCCAATAGTTCATCTAACCCTAACCCTCGCCCGTACAAAGGACGGTGTCAACTCTGCGAGGAGACAGGACACTCGGCTAAACGGTGCCCCAACTTCAACTCCCAACCATTTGCTGCACATGGAGTTTCACCTCAACCCACCGCCCGCCCAACTACAGCTCCACCGTTTTCCCACACTGCTGCTCACCCACTGGCCTCCGCTTCTGAGGATTGGATTCTTGACTCCGGTGCATCACATCACATCACTACTGACCTCGCAAATCTCTCATTTCATTCGCCATATGAGGTTCAGGATGATGTCATCATTGTTAACGGTTCGGGTTTATGTATTACTCATGTTGGCACATTACGTACTACGTCGCCTTTTAATTTTGAGAATACTCTTTGTGTTCCATCGATGAGTAAAACACTTATATATGTTGCTCAATTGTGTCGTAATAATGATATTGAGGTTGTTTTTCATGGCTCTGAATTTCAGTTGAAGGATCGTCGCACGGGGGCCATCATCCTCAGCGGCCTCAGTAAAGATGGTATATACCACTGGCCTCGCACCTCGGGATATAAACCTTCTGCCCTCACGGTATCATCTAAAGTGTCTTTCCTGTGCATCTACGCCTTGGTCACCCATCATCTCATGTGTTACGTCACTTAGGTACCTCGTCTAAGTTGTTTTCTAGCTCTTCTTCAACTGACACTTGCATTTCGTGCAAGGTGAATAAAAGCCACAAACTGCCATTTAAAGATTCTAGTTTATCGTCTACTTCTCCGTTGGAGTTAATTTTTTCCGATGTTTGGACATCCCCTATTTTGTCGAATGATGGTTTTAAATATTATGTTATCTTTGTTGATCACTTCACTAAGTATGTTTGGGTTTTATCCTTTACGTCGTAAGTCGGACGTATTGATGACATTCACTCAATTTAAAGCCTTAGTTGAAAATTATTTTACACGTCCAATTATCTCGTTTTACTCGGACAATGGAGGAGAGTTTCTTGCCCTTCGTCCTATTTTTGCTTCTAGTGGCATCACACACCTCACTTCTCCTCCTCATACTCCTGAACACAATGGGTATGCTGAACGACGACATCGACATATTGTTGAAACCGGTTTAACTCTTCTTCATCAAGACTCTATACCGCTCACCTTTTGGCCATATGGTTTTACTACGGCCGTTTATCTTATAAATCGTATGCCTAAAACTAACCTCTCTATGCTCTCCTCGTTTGAGCGTCTATTTAGTCGTTCACCTAACCTTGCCAAACTCCGCGTCTTTGGTTGTCTTTATTTCCCCGGCTCCGCCCGTACTCTAATAACAAGCTCGATAATCGGTCTCGACCTTGTGTTTTCCTTGGTTACTCACAAACTCAAAGTGCCTACCTATGTTATGATCCGTCTTCATCTAACGTGTTTATATCTCGTCATGTTGAGTTTGATGAGTCTGTCTTCCCTTTTTCGAGTATTTTGCATAAATCTGATGAGTCTGCTCAACCTTCCGATCGGATCACTGCAGAATTCCGATCGGACAAAACCTACTGCCCTCCCGTCCGATCGGATAACAGGTCCTTCCGACCGGATAAAACCTACTGTCCATCCGACTGATCGGATAACATGCCACTCCGATCGGACTCTACTCAGCAACTACCCCTTCCGGTGCTTGTGGTTTCCCCAACTCCTGTGGCCGCACCCCCGGACGATGTCCCTTCACTGACTGTTGTGTCCCATGCCTCACCGCTTCACTCGTGTATAACTGAAAATCTACCTCCGCCCCCGGTGTCCCCTCATCCAATGCGCACTCGGTCAAAAAATCAGATTCACAAACCCAATACTCGGTATAATCTTGAAACCTCTGTTTCCTTATCTAATGTTGAGCCCTCTAATATCACTCAGGCTCTCAAAGATCCGCGTTGGAGATCAGCCATGTCGGCCGAATTTGATGCACTCTTACGTAATAATACTTGGGATCTTGTGCCGCCTGATTCATCCCTCAATGTAGTTGGTTGTAAGTGGGTATTTCGTGTAAAACATAACCCGGATGGATCTCTGGACCGTTTTAAAGCTCGACTTGTGGCAAAGGGTTTTCATCAAAGGCCTGGTGTTGACTTCTTTGATACATTTAGCCCAGTTGTTAAACCGACTACCGTTCGTCTTGTTCTCAGTGTTGCCTTATCTCGAGGATGGTCACTTCGTCAACTCGATGTCAATAATGCTTTTCTTCAGGGCCGTCTGGAGGAAGAAGTTTACATGGCACAACCACCCAGTTTTGTTGATGTCAAGTACCCAGGTTATGTATGCAAGCTTAATCGTGCCATATATGGTCTCAAGCAGGCACCTCGTGCCTGGTATGTAGAACTTAAACGGTTCTTAATTGACATGGGCTTCGTCAACTYGCGGTCGGATACGTCTCTATTTRTTTTTCGTCACTCGGGTATTACAGCCTACTTTCTTGTCTACGTGGATGATTTGATTCTCACGGGTAGCGACTCAGCCTTTCTCAATCGTGTTATTGATGCACTTGCCACTCGTTTTTCTATCAAAGACTTGGGCGCTCTCTCTTATTTTCTTGGCATTGAAGTCTTGTCTGACTCTCACGGCTGTATTTTATCTCAATGCAAGTATATCATTGATCTCCTAGCAAGACATGGTATGCTTGATGCGAAACCGGTTCCTACACCGCTTGCACCAAGCACACGTCTTCGATTGGCCGACGGCTCTGGGTTAGTCAATTCTACACGGTATCGGAAAGTTGTTGGCGCTTTACAGTACCTTCTAATTACTCGTCTAGACATTGCATTTGCAGTCAATAAACTATCACAATCCATGCACTCTCCTACTAGTATTCATTGGGGAGCAGTGAAACGACACCTTCGGTACCTGAATGGTACTCGTCATGTTGGGCTTCGTCTTCGTCCTCACCAATCGTTTGATCTTCATTGCTTCTCTGATGCTGACTGGGGAGGGGATAGCGATGATCGCTCTTCTACTGATGCCCATGTTGTCTTTCTGGGTCCTAATCCGATCTCTTGGAGCTCCAAGAAATAACGCTCGATTGCTCGGTCCTCGACAGAAGCCGAATATCGGGCCATTGCGGCAGCTTCTGCTGAAGTTCAATGGCTTCGGTCGCTTCTAAGTGAGTTACATGTGGAGCTACCTTCTACTCCAGTGGTGTACAGTGACAATCTTGGGGCCACTTACGTATGTTCTAATCCAGTGTTTCACTCACGTATGAAACACATAGTTATAGATTTTCACTTTGTTCGTGACTTGGTTCAGTCCTCTCAGTTGTGAGTTTCTCATATCTCTTCTTCTGATCAGCTAGCCGATGCACTAACCAAGCCACTGCCATCTCCTCGTCTTCGTCTACTCATGTCCAAGATTGGTGTTTCTGTCGGCGCACCATCTTGAGGGGGCCTATTAGGAGATATTATATTATTTGATATTATATTAATTGATTCTTGTATTAATTATTTTATTATCTTTAGGAGATATTATTTTATTTGATATTATATTATTTGATTCATGTAATTATTGTAACTAGTATAAATACCCCTCTTGTAATGATAATGTTTATCAATCCAATTATTCTATTCTCACATTCTGGACCTTCAATTCACCGAAAAATGGCCGTCGAAGTTCGACGGCGCCGTCTCGAGTCGTGGCCGTACCAATACATTTTGATGGCTTTTTCCGATGATACAAAGCCCGATAGTTGATCGGAAGATGGCGCTGGAAACCTTATTAAGTGAGCTTATACCTGTATAAATTTTGTAACGATCCAACAGTTTGATTTTGGCCATAATTTCGACAAATTTCACGGCCATAAGGTGGTAGTGATCTACGCAAATGAAAGGGAAAAAAAACCTTCTGGACTTATCCGATGGAAAAAAAAGGATAAGAAATAGAAAACTAAGGCGGTTGGGCTCTGGGTCTTGAATTTAAATGGGGATTAGGCTTGTAGACTAAGGGGATGCTTGGTGAAATTTGTGGGAATGGGAATGGGAATGAGTTTGATTGTGGAGGTTAATGGGTTTGATAAACCCCACTTGTGGAGGGTATGGCTTAATACCAAAAATTGGGCAATCAAACCCATAGTGGTTTAGTTACCAACCACCACTTTAATTCCCTTTCCCATTCCCCACTCCCTAAACCCACCAACCAAGCATCCCCTAATTGATATGGCTCATATTAGGCTGAATAACTGTATGTGATATATTTAGTCAAAATAAAAAATATATAATGTGCATTTGATATTATTACAAAATAAAATAAATATAAATAAAAATTTTATAATATATAAAATACATTACAATAAAATATTATTATAATAAAATGTTTCGATTGAAATAATATAGAGAATAATTAAATTTATTTAAATAAATTATAAGGATAAATAGAAGGGGTTCATAATAAAGCAGTTAAACTGCAAGATGTTTCAAGTTTAAATTATTATGAAGGCCAATCCCACTGGGAAGCAAAAATGATTTTCCTGAACTCGAACTCACATTAAGGGGCTTGCAATTTATAGATTCTTAAATTGGGTTTTGAACCCAAGAGGCTATCCTTAAAATTTGTCTACAATTGCAATTGTAATTCTAAGTTGTAATAGTAAATAATACCGTGTTTATTTTCTCAACCCAACTTTTGATAGCCCACTTAATCATGTTTTCTTTCTTTTTGAATTGGAATATTCTTCATTTTTAATTAGATAATGTTTTAATTTGTTAAATTTCTTCCATTTAAATGTATTTTAGGTATATTTCACAACTTTGATCAATTTTATTCCTATACAAGTGCTAATAAATTTCTTACTTTCAAATTACCAATAATGCTTGACTTTCTTCATTCCTTAAATATCATCATTTAAGGGACTGTGGGACTTAGTTAAAGTTATATTAGTTAAGATATTTAATTTTTAGTTCTCTTGTTTGAAATTTAAAAGTTATTTAATTTGAAATGAAGGGATTATATGTTTAAAAAAATTGGTTTCATTTGTACAAACTACAATTATATCCAATCCAACATGAATATAAATATGAATATTTGTTTATTTATTGCCTGTTGACAATTTTTGATCTATCATTTCCAATAATAATAATAATAATAATAATAATAATAAATCTAGCGGCTATTACCTAATGACTTTTAGTATAATATATATTTCATTATCCTCCATATTATCCTCCATATTATTAATAGTGTTAACTTTTAACGCTGATGTGTCGAAAGGAGAGCGTTCCGGGACTGATGTGGACCAATTAAATATCTCCATAAATAACGTGTCAGGCTGTGGTTAATAGGGTGTCTATTTTGGGAGGAGGCCAAAATTTGACCAGGTATAAATAACAATTTTTTTTTTTTTTTTATGTTAATGTTGTAGCCAACTTTTTTTCACGGTCTTTCACCAGTCCATTCAATCTCTGTATTTCTTCATTTTTCTTCTTATATTTCCAGATCATAATTTTTTTTATTTTAATTAATTTGTTTTGGTCCAATATTCATCCCCTAATTTTCCTCCGGTATCACTGCTTATTCTGTTCAATATTCCGCCGCTCACCTAAATCCCGAAATTCTACACGGCAAAAATTCTGTCCAAGCAAATCGACCGAGAATAAAAAAAAAATTCCCCGATATGTACTTCTGTTTATATCTTTTTCTAAATTTTTTTTGCTTATCAATATTTCCACCAGTTTTTCTTCAGATCCATCGCGAAGCTAGAAAACGTACAAATTTATCTGCCCAGTTTTTCTTCGATTTCTTTTTTAATTTTGGTTCTAATCCATGAGTATTTTTTATTTTTGAAAAAATGTATTTGGTAGAAGTTTGTTAATTGATTTATGCATTTTTTTTATTTGAATTTCTCCGGAGCAGATTTTATAAGACAAATCTAAGACAAACCTGTCTTTATATATCTATGATTTTTTACCCTTTTTTGTTGTTGTAGATTAGATGAATGCGGCAAGGTATATATTATGTATATGGATAATTCATTGCCCTTTTTTTTTCCTTCTTCTCCAGACTCTTATACCAAAGAATAGCCAAAGGTTTGGAACATTATTTTTGAGATTCTTCTAGGTCTGGCCGCTCAGATCTCATCTCTTTGTCCAAATTTTTATTTCAAAAGAAAAGTTTATAGGATTACAATTTATATTTCCACAAAAATTTCATCTCTCTTATGTGCTAAAGATTACAATTTCTAGAATTACACGTTTAACACCATTGTTCTTGAATTAGACGCTCTATAGGGTAAGATTCATAGTTTAAGCAATTGGGCGATTGGTTCTTTATTTTTTTTCCCTTTATCTGAATCCCCTTTTCCTGATTTTCTCATTAGATTTAGAAAAATCTGGAAGAAATCCGTTGGTTTGTGCTGTGGTCGGTTCCTTTTAGCAAGCTTATAGGCCTGACAAGTGAACCCAGCTCTTTTGAAGTTTCCCATGTATGTGCCTCACATAGAACCTATGTTCTGACCCAGAGAACACCTCATCAAAAGCTTGCATAAGCCCTTTTTGCTTGTCAGATATGAATGTATATTCTTCATCCCTTTGAATTCCAAACCTGACTTCAACAAACCTAAAAACAACTAAAAAATAAAAAGACAATTAAAAAAATTGTTGTCTTTAAGAGCTTAGCAGCTAAGAGAAACCTAAAAAAACTGTCTTTTAATTAAAAAGGAGTTCATTAAAAAGAAACAAACTTAAAAACCAGTTCCATGTGTCTCCATCATCTTTCTGTACAACAGCATAGAAAATTGGATAAATGTTGTTGTTGGGGTTAACTCTAACAGTAGTTAAGAGAACCCCTTTATGAGGGCCCTTCAGGTGGCATCCATCCACACCAATGAAGGGTCTACATCCAGCCACAAAGCCATCTTTAAGAGCCTTCAAACACACATACATTCTATCAATTTTGTTTTCACTTGAAGATTGAATAATGAGTTAATATATATATAAGGCAATGCATACACACACACACAAACACACACCTAAAAAATAAGGCGAAATTATCAATATTTTACCTGAAGATTGATTTGTATCAATGATTAACAGTGCTTCCAGGGTTTGTCTTCTTGATTTCATTTGCATAATCCCCACAGAATTGCACACTGATCTTCTGAGTTTCCCTCCAAAGACTTAATTGCCAACTTTTTAGCTTTCCAAAGCTTGAAAATGAGTCACCATTTTAAACTAATGTCCTCTGTAGCATTCAACCTCTGAAACGTTTCACAGGCCTTTTAGGATCTGTCTTAAATTTGTGTTGGTATTTTCCAGCCAAGTACTTTGAGGTCACATTTTTAACCTTAAAGGAAGGAGGGGCCAAGTGTGCTCAAATTCATATCTATGGAATCTGATATGCTTCTTGATTTTTCACTTTCAGGGAATGTATCTTCCAACTATAATTCCTTGTTTGCACATTTGGCATGCCATCCTTTCTCTATCCATTCTTGGTGGATGTTAATACTCCTCTTGGTATCCCACAGCATGTGAATGGATTTCCTTTCTCAACTCCTTTTCTCGTAGAAGAAAATCATACTCAACTTAAAGACAGGTTTGTATATTTGTTTAGGATTAAAAGATGGGAACCGAGGGTTTTCATCATCAAAACTCTTGCCACTAAGTAGCTCATCACTTCTGCACACTTCTTCTTCACTATATATCCAACTACCCCCCCCCCCCCCCCCCCCCATCTGTCTGGCCCTCATTTTCATCACCCAAGCCCATCCATTCAGCATCTACATCACATTCAGCATCAACAAAAGCACAATCTTCATAATCTTGCCCATTGTAATCACTGTCAT
>BMAC01000136.1:1432531-1489415 GCA_014905375.1 Phtheirospermum japonicum
ATTTTTTTGAAAAAGGGTTATGCAAAAGAAAGTGATCAATATTACACAGCATGTATGAAGGGCTTATCTTTAATTATTACAAGATATTACACAGTTTGTATGATTGGCTTATTTTTAATTACTACCAGATAGATATCATCAATATATGATTGCATTAAATGTGGCGTGTGTGTAATAAGTTCGTTTTTATCGTGTATTATAATGATACAAGCTAGTTGTTGTGTGCCAAATCGGATGGGGATTTAAAGTTTGAACATCTTCTTGTTTTCAAGTTCTAGTCTAAGTATTTGAACGATTACACTAAATGAATTTTAGTTGAGCATGCAATGTTTTATTAAATAAGTTGAATTCCCCAAAGGTATAAACATAAAGGCACAGTAAGTTTTTTCCATAATTATATTATGATTTTAATAATAATAGAAATAAGATAATACTAATGTTATCTTTATAAGTGTAAAGTTATGTTTGGGTGAAGTGTTTTTAATTTGAGAAGAGTTCAAGTTAAGAGTTCCAAATGAAAATTATAATATGAATATGTAATGAATTTGATTAAGTTGAGATCTCGAAATAACTGAATTAAATTAACCGCCCAATATAATTAAACAATTTTAGCGGATTATTATTTATAACTTTAAACTCTTGGCTTTTAATACATACACACTTCAAGTATAACTTTAATAAGTTTATATTCGTCACAAAACCTTAGGAAGATTGTAAGGTACTTATAAGAGTATTGTACTCATGTATTTCAATTCATTAGTTTACCTCATTTCATCAAAATTGAAATAATCTAACGACTTTCATGGGAATGATACCCTTAGAGGTATCATAGAACTTCCAAACCCCTTAATTCTCAATTCTATTTTTTTTTAATTTATATAATTTAATTTCTAAACGTACACGTGACAATGTTGGGTATTAATTTGGGCTCCTCAATAATAAAACAATTGAACTCAAGATGTGTCACGTTTAAATTATCATCAACGCCAATCACACCAGGAAGTAAAAATGCTTTTCCTAAACTCGAACTCACATGAAGGGGGCTTGGAATGATGGATTCTTAAATTGAGTTTTGAACCCAAAAGGCTAACCTTAAAATTTGTCAAAAATTTCAATTTTAGCTTCAAAATTTGTCTACCATTGCAGTTGTTGTTTTATGAAGTAATAGTAAATAATACTGTGTTTATTTTCTAAACCCACCTTTTTGCTTAATCATATTTTCTTTCCGAAAGAATTTGAATATACTTCATTCCAAATTAAACAGCGTTTTAATTTGTTAATTTTTTTTCCATTTTAATGTTATTTTAGGTATATTTCATAACTTTGTTCAATTCTCCACCCATAGAAATGCTAATAAATTTATTATTTTCAGATTACCATTAATGATGGGCTTTCTTTCATTCCTAGATATCATCACTTAAGAGATTGTGTTACTTAAGGCATATTAGTTAAGATATTTAATTTTTAGTTCTCTTTTAGTTAAGATTGTGGTCACTAATCAAATAATATTATAATTAAGTCATTTCTTTTAAATATATAAATCATTTCAATTGAAATACTATTACTTCCTCCGTTTTAAAATAAGTGTCGTTTTARAGACTCAATTTTATTACAAATTAAGTGTCGTTTTAGAGTTTTTTGCCACTTTATTTCACTATTATCCCCACTTATTTTAAGAAATATATACAAGTTTATGGTAATAGAATAACTAAATGGAAGGAATAAAAGTAATTAAATGAGAATATTATTAATTGATTGAGGATGTATTAGTGAAATATTATGTTCCTTAATTTTGAACAAAAACTCTAAAACGACACTTATTAAGAAACGGAGGGAGTATGAGTTAACGTTGCAATCTCCATTATCAGTAAGACATATTAAAGTCAAGATTTGTGCCAATTAAGTAATATGACAACTAATTAWTGAAATCGTAAATTAAGGAAAACACACACTCTTATTACTATTTAAACTACAAATWTGTTCAACCAAAACTAATGTAATTACGCAACCATATAAATATTCATACTTCGATCGCCAATAAAACCAATGTAGTTTCACAACCAAATAAATATTCAAACTTTCCATATAAAATACCATTAAACTTCACCAACAATGAAATWAATAAATAAAAATAATAATAAATGGATATTAAAATAAAAATATTAATGAAGTAATTATTAGAATAGGATAACACATATGGAAGCGAAACACCATGATTTCTTATTTGACAGATAATGAGAAGCAAAMACAAAGATAGAAATATTTTGTATTATCGCCCCTATATATTAATGCAAAATCCTCTTAACCTATATATTTGTTTTGCATGCCTTTTCAATTAATAACCAATTCTCATGTTTGGATTGGTTATGTGTCGTACGAACCTAATATCTAACTAATTTAAATTATATTTAATATTTTACATTTATATCATAATAAATACACCATATATATATATAATATTTACCTAATTAGGTTTAATATTTAATACTTTCCCATTTATACCTAACAAGACACTATGTAAATAAATCAAATATTCACTCTATACAGATAAAACTAATAAAATAATAAATCTTAAATAAAGATCAATCCTTCATGAAAAAAAAAGGCAATCCTAGTTCCCTAATTAAACAAATACATGAAAAAATTGAGCAATAAAAATTAATTTAATATTTTTATTTTTTTCAAGTCACATGTGTTATTCAATCCTATATGTATTTACTTCGTATTTTTCATTTGGTTAATTAGAAATTCGTGTGCTTCACTTGTATACGAGCCTAATGTCTTCATAATTTTAATTATAATTAATATTTTCCTTTAATTGCCTAATAAATACACCAATATATAATATTAATTAGATTTATATTTAATATTTTCCTCTAATAGCCTAATATGAGACCATATATACAATTCAAATATTCACTCTATACTAATAAAACTAATAAAAAAAKAATARTTCTTAAAAAAGAGAAATTCTGGACGRAATTTTTTTTCTAMTTCCTTAATAAAATTAATACATAAAAAAGCAAGAAAACTTAATTAATAGGTGTCATATTTCAACCACAGTACTATCCACAACAACTATATATATACATAGTGCTRCCTCAATCAATTGCACAACATCATATCCATAAGTCATCATAAAGACCTAGCTAGCAAAACTTTCATTAAAATAATAATAATAAAGAAATAAAATATGCGTCCCATAGTTTTTCAATCCACTTTCATTTTACTTCTATTGATTTTCATCAATTGTTGGGCGTCTAGAACTGGAGGCTTTAAGAAGGCCGACTCATCGGATATGTCGTCTGGGCTAAGTGGGCCATCCGAAATCCCCACCAGCGGTACTAGCTCAGCCCATGGGCCGAATTGGGACTCTAACTGGGGATGGGGTGCGAGCCGAACATGGGGCTGGCGCAACCCAACATGGGGCCGGGGTGCGAGCCCAACAGGGGCCAGCCCCCAACAAGGGGCTGGCACATCCCAAGATGGGGCTGGGGTGCGAGCCCAACAGGGGCCAGCCCCCCAACAAGGGGCTGGCGCATCCCAAGATGGGGCTGGGGTGCGAGACCTCAGGTCAGGTCAGGGCAGGATGGTTCAGGTCATCAGGTATGTCACTAGGCTCAGGCTCAGGCTCAGGCTCGGGAAAATCCCCAAATGGGGGATTCGATTACGGGTTTGGTTCTAGTTCAGGGTCAGGATCCAAGTCTGCATATGGTTACGGCAACAGTGGTGCTAGTGGGGGCAGTTATGGAAGTGGTGCTGGCGCTGGAGGAAATGGAGACGGCGTCGGTGGTGACTCCGGTGGAAGCAAAAATTAACAAGCTTGGAAATTTTTTGAAAAAGGGTTATGCAAAAGAAAGTGATCAATATTACACAGCATGTATGAAGGGCTTATCTTTAATTATTACAAGATATTACACAGTTTGTATGATTGGCTTATTTTTAATTACTACCAGATAGATATCATCAATATATGATTGCATTAAATGTGGCGTGTGTGTAATAAGTTCGTTTTTATCGTGTATTATAATGATACAAGCTAGTTGTTGTGTGCTAAATCGGATGGGGATTTAAAGTTTGAACATCTTCTTGTTTTCAAGTTCTAGTCTAAGTATTTGAACGATTACACTAAATGAATTTTAGTTGAGCATGCAATGTTTTATTAAATAAGTTGAATTCCCAAAGGTATAAATATAAAGGTACAATACATATTTTTCCATAATTATATTATAATTTTAATAATAATAGAAATAAAATTATACAAATGTTATCTTTATAAGTGTAAAGTTATGTTTGGGTGAAGTGTTTTTAATTTGAGCAGAGTTCAAGTTAAAAGTTCCAAATGAAAATTATAATATGAATATAATGAATTTGATTAAGTTGAGATCTCGAAATAATTGAATTAAATTAACCTCCCAATATAATTAAACAATTTTAGCGGATTATTATTTATAACTTTAAACTCTTGGCTTTTAATAYATACACACTTCAAGTATAACTTTAATAAGTTTATCATTGTCACAAAACCTCAGGAAGATTGTAAGGTACTTATAAGAGTATTGTACTCATGTATTTCAATTCATTAGTTTACCTCATTTCATAAAAATTGAAATAATCTAACGACTTTCATGGGAATGATACCCTTACAGGTATCATAGAACTTCCAAAACCCTTAATTATCAATTCTATTTTTTTTAATTTTTTCAATTTAATTTCTAAACATACACGTGACAATGTTGGGTATTAATTTGGGCTCCTCAATAATAAAACAGTTGAACTCAAGATGTGTGACGTTAAAATTATAATCAACGCCAATCACACCAGGAAGCAAAAATGATTTTCCTAAACTCGAACCCACATGAAGGGGGCTTGGAATGATGGATTTTTAAATTGTGTTTTGAACCCAAAAGGCTAACCTTAAAATTTGTCAAACATTTCAATTTTAGCTTCAAAATTTGTCTACCATTGTAGTTGTTGTTTTATGTAGTAATAGTTAATAATACTGTGTTTATTTTCTAAACCCACCTTTTTGCTTAATCATGTTTTCTTTCTGAAAGAATTTGAATATACTTCATTCTAAATTAAACAGCGTTTTAATTTGTTAATTTTTTTTTCCATTTGAATGTTATTTTTAGGTATATTTCATAACTTTGTTCAATTCTCTACCCATAGAAATGCTAATAAATTTATTATTTTCAGATTAACATTAATGCTGGACTTTCTTTCATTCCTAGATATCATCATTTAAGAGATTGTGGTACTTAAGGGCATATTAGTTAAGATATTTAATTTTTAGTTCTTTTTTAGTTAAGATTGTGGTCACTAATCAAATAATATTATAATTAAGTCATTTCTTTTAAATATATTAACCATTTCAATTAAAATACTATTATGTGTTCACGTTGCAATCTCCATTATCATTAAGACTTATTAAAGTCAAGATTTGCGCCAATCAAATAATATGACAACTAATTGTTGGAATCGTAAAGTAAGGAAAACACACACTCTTATTACTATTTAAAATACAAATATGTTCAACCAAAACTAATGTAATTACGCAACCATATAAATATTCATACTTCGATCGCCAACAAAACCAATGTAGTTTCACAACCAAATAAATATTCAAACTTCCCATATAAAATATCATTAAACTTCACCAACAATGAAATAAATAAATAAAAATAATAATAAATGGATATTAAAATAATAATATTAATTTGATAATTATTAGAATCAGATAACACATATGCAAGCGACGCACCATGATTTCTTACTTGACAGGTAATGAGAAGCAAACACAAAAATATAAATATTTTGTATTAATCGCTTCTATATATTAATGCAAAACCTTCTTAACCTATATATATTTTCTGCATGCTTTTTTAATTAATAACAAATTCTCATGTTTGGATTTGTTATGTGTCATACGAACCTAATATCTAACTAATTTAAATTATATTTAATATTTTACATTTATATCCTAATAAATCACCATATATATATATATATAATATTTACCTATTAGATTTAATATTTAATACTTTCCCATTTATAGCCTAACAAGACACTATGTACATAAATCAAATATCCACTCTATACAGATAAAACTAATAAAAGAATAAATCTTAAATAAAGATCAATTCTTCATGCAAAAAAAAAAAAAAAAAAAAAGAAGGCAATCCTGGTTCCCTAATTAAACAAATACATGAAAAAATTGAGCAATAAAACTTAATTTTAATATTATTTTTTATTTTTTTAAATTACATGTGTCATTCAAGCCTAATATGTATTTGCTTCACATGTTTCATTTGGTTAATTAAAAATTCGTGTGCTTCAATTGCATACGAGCCTAATATCTACATAATTTGAATTATATTTAATATTTTCCTTTAATAGCCTAATAAATACACCAATATATAATATCTACCTAGTTAGATTTAATATTTAACATTTTCCTCTAATAGCCTAATAAGACACCATATATATAAATTAAATATTCACTCTATACGAATAAAATAATTAAAAAAGAATAACTCTTAAAAAAGAGCAATTCTTGACGGAAAAAAAAAATCCTAATTCCTTAATAAAACTAATACATACAAAAAGAAATAGCAAGAAAACTTAATTAATATAGGTGTGATATCTCAACCACAATACCATCCACAACCGGCAATTTATTAGGTGCACTTGGGTGCACCTTGCTAGGTGCTCCTGCATTACGTGATGATATATGGCAGTTATACGTGATGATACATGACAGTTATACATGATGATATATGGTATTTATACGTGATGATATGTGACAAAAATTTAGAGTTTAGGGTTTACTTTTCCATTTTAGGGTTTAGTTTTATATTTTAGGGTTTAGTTTTCCATTTTTAGAGTTTAATATTTCATTTTAAGGTTTAGTTTTTTATTTAATTTTCCATTTTAAGGTCCCGGCAAAAATCTATTATTCTACCAGTTATATGTGATGATATGTGTTAGTTATATGTGATGATATGTGATAGATATTTATGATTTAGAGTTTAATATTCAATTTCAGGATTTACTTATTCATTTTAAGGATTAATTCTTCATTTTTAGGGTTTAATTTTTTGTTTTAGGTTTATATTTTTTAATATTTGGATTTTAATTTTTAGATTTAGAATTTTAATTATTTGTGATGATATGTATCAGCTATATGTGATGATAAGTACCAGTTATATGTGATAATATGTACCAGTTATATACGATGATAAATTAAATTACAGGGTGCACCTTGAAAGGTGCACTGAGTCCATGGTATACTATCTCTCCACGACCACTACACACACACACACAACCACTACACTACACACACACACATACAAAGACACACACAGACATATTTATATAGTGGTTACCTCATCAATCGCAGAACATCATAACCATAAGTCATCATAAGGACCTAGTTAGCCAAACTTTCATTAAAATAATAATAATAAAGAAATAAAATATGCGTCCCATAGTTTTTCAATCCACTTTCATTCTACTCCTTTTGATTTTCATCAATTGCTGGGCGTCCAGAACTGGAGGCTTTAAGAAGGATGACTCATCGGATATGTCATCTGACGGATGAGTGGGCCATTCGAAACCCCCACTGGCAGTAGCAGCTCAGCCCATGTGCAAAATTGGGACTCTAAATAGGGATGGGGTGCGAGCCGAACATGGGGCTGGGGTGTGAGCCCAACATGGGGGTGGGGTGATAGCCCAACATGGAAATGGGGTTACGGGACTGGCTTAGGCTCGAGTGCGGTTACGGATTTGTTAAGTATTTTATTTTTGGCAATTATTCCTTATTTTCCTTTTATAGTTATTTGCCTTTCTTTGGCTTAAAATATATTAGGACGCTAGATTTGTTCCCTAGATTGTGTTTAGGATTTTATTTAGTTTCCCAAATTGAGTTTAGAATTAGTTTACTTGTTTATCAAGACTAGGATTGTTGTCAATTTAAAATAAGAAGAAGCTGAGAGATATATACGACTTGAACGCAGCAAGGACGAAAAGAAAAGGAAGAACGATGCACGAACAGAAGAACACAAGTACGAGGAATACTTGAAGCCACCATCCTATATTCATACATCTTTGAAGTTGCGTGACCAACAGAGAAGATCATCCTTTCGTGGAGACAAGTATTTTAGTATCATAGTGTTGATGCTATTGTTTTCATATAGTACTTTATGCTTTGTATTTGATCTTGAACGAATTAAAGTAATATAGTGTTCGGGTTTGTATACCCAGTTCGTAAGCAAGTTTTCTTACGAACAAAATTTAAATTGTTGTTTTCTTTTAGTTTCAATCTATTCCGCTGCTTTTTAACATTAATTTTTTGATACTTATTTTAACATCCATAGGCCTACCAAACTTACATTTGGCATCTAGAGGAGGTTACTTAACGTACTAAGTATACTGATCCTTATTTTTGTAAGAAGCTATGGATGCTCAAGGAAATCCGTGACCTGCGATCCTTAATGGCGAGAACTATTCTCTCTGGAAATAAAAAATGAGGTGTCACATCAAGAACATTGATGAACGAGCGTGGAGAACCATACAGGTTGGATGGGAAAAACCATGCATTACTGATGTTGACGATGATAACATCATCAAGAGGGAAGAGGAGTGGACGGCTGATGAACTAGCCTTGTCCAATTGAAACTCCAAGACTATCAACACTCTCTGTGGCTATGTTGATTCAAGCTACTATAATATGATGAAAAAGTGCGAGTCAGCAAAAGATGCATGGGATGCGTTGCAGAGGGTGTGTGATGGAACGCATAGTGTTAAGAAATTAGGACTGAGGATGTTGACTGCTACTTTTGTGTCTATGAGGATGGACGAAAAAGAATCAATCATCGACTATGCTATGAGACTCTCAGACATTGCCAACGAGTGTGAAGAACTTGGTGAATGTGTGACTAACTCACGTCTTGTGGGAAAGTTACTAAGATCCATCTCAAAGAAATTCAGCATCAAAGTGGTAGCTATTGAAGAAGAAAAGGACACAAATGATTTAGACTTCGATGCTTTAGTAGGCTCGCTCATGACGTTTGAGATGGAACATCTTGGTTCCAACTCAAAAGAGAATAATGTTGCTCTAACTTCCGATGTTAACTCTGATGACGATGAAGATATTGATTGGAGAGAGCTACTAGAAAAGGTTGATGATACCACACTTGGAGAAGAAGAAGTGTCTCTTGTGTCTCAACGGTTTAACAAGTACTTGAAGAGGAAAAACAATATTCGAGGATCATATTCAAAATCCAAGCCAGAGACACCAACACCAAAATCATTAGGGCGTACACTTGCCAAATTCCAGTCTTCACCTTCGGAATCCAAAAGCTCTAGTTCCCCAAAGCCCCTTAATGAAGTTCAATGTCATGAGTGTAAATGTTAGGTACATTATAAAAAATGAATGTGAAAATACTCTGAGGAATAAGAACTTGATTGAAATAGAGTTCGATGAAGAGGACAACGATTCTGAAACTTCTAAAATAGTTCCAGCTCTGTTTGCTAACATTGTGTGGGATGATGACATTCGTGTTGGTAACACCGAAATCAATACCTGGTGCCTGAATGCAGAAGTTGAGGAAACACCTGACAGGTACGAGAAGCTGAGAATTGAGTATGAAGAATTATTTTCCAACTGGAGAAATCAACTGCTCAAAGTCAAGGCTCTTATGATGAAGATGGATAAATTGACTCAAGAGAAGGATGATCAACTGAATATAATTGTTCGATTGGAGTTGTCACTCACTAGAAAAGATGCAGAGCTAGAACGTGTGAAGACTTATTTGAAGAAGATCCAAGAAATCCTCTTAAACCTCAACAAGGGTAAGGCTAAGCTCGATAAAATTCCGGAATCAAGTATCCCTGATTCATTTAAATACAGGATTGGATACAAGCCTGATCAACAAATTCCAGAATCAAGCCCAAAGGGGGACAAGATCATACGTCACAAGAAGAGAAGAAGACAATACGTGTGTCATCACTGTGTTGAACGTGGCCACATCCGACCATTCTACTGGAAGATTGTTGGCGAACAAAATTAGTTTAAAAGGTCAAAGCTGACTGATGAGTCCCGTGATAGTTTTCGTGTTCCTAACACCAAAACCAACACCAGAGTCAAACAGGTCTGGGTCAAAAAGAACGAGATCGAATGAAATATGATCTATTCATCACTGAAACCACACATTCCTGGAGCCTGGTGCTTCGACAGCGGATGCTCTAAACACATGACTGGATCGGAAGATCTCCTCTCAAATATTGTAAAGTTTCAAGGAGGAAAGGTGAAGTATGGTGCAGGTGCGAATGGCCAAATCATTGTCCAAGGAACCCTTCATGTTCCTAGTATTGTAAAACTTAAAAATGTATTGATTGTTGAAGGCTTAATGGCGAACTTGATAAGTATTAGCTAACTATGCGATGGTGGGTTCAGTGTCAAGTTCACCCATGAAAAGTGCGAGTTTTATGAGGAGGGCAATGCATGTATTACTGGTCAGGGGACTTCTGACAACTGCTACCAAATCAATTGTGATGTGTTCTTCAAGCTATTTCAATTGAGTGGTGCCGAGGTGTGGTATCAAAAGCTCAGGCATGTCAATTACAAGATGTTAGAAAGATTGGCCAAGAAGGAAGCTGTGAATGGACTACCTAAGCTCAACCCTAAAATCATTCCAGTTTGCGAGGCATTTCAAAAAGGGAAGCAGGTCAGGGTATCTCATCCAAACGTGTAAAGTCTCACTACATCAAACTTTTTAGAACTTCTTCATATGGGTCTTATGGGTCCACATGAAGTAGAAAGCCTTGGTAGTAAGAGGTATGTACTTGTGATTGTAGATGATCTTTCTCATTTTACATGGGTAGAATTTTTATAAGAAAAATCTAAAGCTTTTGAAGCGTTTAAAAAACTTGTAAAAAAGTTGTGTGTTCGATTTGGTGTGAGTATAGGTAGAATAAGGCCAGACCATGGAAAAGAGTTTGAAAATGTGTTTTTTTTTATTTATTGTTCAAAAGTAGGTATAACCCATGAATTTTCCTCACCCATCACCCCCCAACAAAATGGGATAGCCGAGCTCAAAAATAGATCTCTTGCAGAAATGACTAGGACTATGCTTATTTCAATTGGGATTGCAAAACTTTTTTTGAGGGAAGCAATGAATACTGCATGCCACATAATTAATAAGGCGTATTTCAGACCTTGGTCATGTGTTACTCCCTATGAGTTTTTGGTAGGCAAAAAGCTAAATTTGAGCCATTTTCATGTTTTTGGGTGCATTTGTTATGTGCTAAATGATAGGAATCATCTTGCAAAACTTGAATCCAAGAGTGATAAATGCACTTTTATGGGATATTCTCGAAATAGTCATGCATATAGAGTGTATAATCTTAAAACACGTTGCATGATTGAGTCAGTAAATGTCAAGTCTGATGATATGAGTAGTGGTGTTAAACCTGCTGAGGACAATGATATGGTTTATGATCAGAATCATCAGGAAAATGTTACGGGAGGTATAGATGAAACTTCAGGTGAAGAAACTGAAGATGCAGGTGGTGACGGTGCTGATGACATGACACCAAACTTGACACAAACTAAGGCTGATCCAAAATTAGACTCAGACTCAGATGAGGAAGATTCAGCTGATCAGATTGACTTACATTAGAGGGATATACCCTCAAGAAACCATCTTACAGGCCAAATAATTGGGGATCTCGATGAAAGAAGTACAAGAAAGCGATAAATAAATTTCAGAGAGATGTTAAGGTTTGTTTGCTTATCTACTAACTGTCCTTAAATTAGAGAATCTATGTATCTTTCTAAAATAGAACCAAAGTGTGTAGAGGATGATCTTAAATATGAGTTTTGGATAAAGGCCATGCAAGAAGAGTTGGATAAATTCACTAAGAATGATGTTTGGGACTTAGTTCCTTGTCCATAAAACACACATGTTACAGGTACGAAGTGGATCTTCAAGAACAAAATTGTCGAGGCAGGCAATATTGTGAGAAACAAGGCACGATTTATTGCCTAAGGATACACTCAAATTGAGGGTATTGATTTTGATGAGACGTTTGCTCCAGTTGCTCGTATTGAATCGGTAAGACTCTTACTTGCTGTTGCATTCTATATGTATCTACATCAAATGGACATAAAAAGTGCTTTTCTTAATGGAGTGTTAAGTGAAGAAGTATTTGTTGAGCAACCTAAAGGGTTTGTTGATCCCCACAAACCAGATTTTGTTTTAAAATTAAAAAAGGCATTGTATGGTTTAAAACAAGCTCCCAGAGCTTGGTACGAAAGGTTGACTCAACACTTACTTCTCTTAAATTTTAGACGTGGAGAAGTTGATAAAACTTTATTTCTTCTTAAATCGAACAAGCACACTTAGATTGCCCAAATTTATGTAGATGATATAATCTTTGGATCCACTAATGAGCAGATGGTGAATGAGTTTATTACAAGAATATATGACACATTCTAAATGTTATGGAAGGTAACCTCTCTTACTTTCTTGGTTTGCAAATTAAACAGCTGGATGACGGTATTTTTCTCTCTCAATCCAAATATGCTAAATCTTGTTAAGAAGTTTGGGTTAGAGAACGACACGCATAAGAAAACACCGTTAGGCAAAACTATGAGACTGTCTAGAGACGATGTTGGTATTAGTGTTGATAACACCTTGTATATGAGTATGATGGGGAGTCTCTTATACTTGACAGCTAGCATGCTTGATATTATGTATAGCGTGTGTCTATGTGCTAGGTACTAGTCAAATCCTAAAGAATCACATATGAAAGTTGTTAAACGAATCATTAGGTATGTAGCTTGTACAAGTGATTTGGGGTTTGGTATATTAAGGATACGAGTACTGAACTTGTGGGATATACGGATTCAGATTGGGCTGGGGATGTTGTGGATAGAAAGAGTACCACTTGGGGTTGTTTTTTCTTAGGTAATAACCTTATCTCATGATATAGTAAAAAGCGAAATTGCATTTCTCTTTCTACAGCTAAAGCCAAGTATATTACAGTTGGAAGTGCGTGCACACAGTCGCTTTGGATGAACCAAGTGATAGAGGACTACGGTCTACATAGTAGAGTTTTGACCGTGCTCTGTGATAATTCCAGTTCCATTGATATCTCAAAAATCCAGTCCGGCACCCACGAATCAAACACATTGACATAAGGTACCACTTTATTCGTGACTTGGTAGAGCGAAAGATATTTAATATTGAGCACATAGGAACTGATAATCAGCTTGATGACGTCTTCACAAAGGCATTAGATATGGAGACCTTCTCTCGTTTGAGAAGAGATCTAGGAATGTGCATTGTTTAAGTAAATGTTAGTTTTGATGTCATGACACCTAAACTGTCATCAGTTGTGACATCTGCAGATCTTTGCATGCATTTTTTATTTTCTTTTCATACATATCCTAAATGCATTGGGTCTGATTGAAGTGCAGAAAGGTCATGTGTTGTAATAAAAAGTGATGGGAAAAAGACTAACCTCTTTATATTGGTGATTGTGAAACATTCCCGCAGAAACTGATTTTCTCCCAGGTCCAAAAAACAAGGGGTGTTAGTTTTACTAGCAATTGCTAAAGATAAGTAAGTTTCCTTCTAATGTTACTGAAAAGATAATGAATATCTGGATAAAGTCCAATCTTTAATTTTCACCTCCTTAAGTTGTTTTGACGTATTCATTAACTCGGGTTAAGGGGTCTGTTTTCATTGACTTCACTTGGAGCAATGTTAGTTATAATGTCATCACATAAAAAGCAACACTGATCATGTCACCTAAATCATTTGTTGTATTTTTATTTTTTAGGTCATGATTTTTAGTAATCAATTAGGACATTCATACTTTGTGAGGATGTCATTTTTTTTTTATATTTTGTTGCTTGTGCTTGCGTCTTTCCCTGAATTCTCTTGATCATGTTATGAATTTTGCTAACCAAGTGTTTTAGTGGCGTTAAAATAGGTGGATTGGACCAGTAATAAGGGGTTAATTTGGAGAGTAGAAAACTACTTTGCAAAGGATTTATTCAACTATGGTGATGGTTTTTGAAAATCCATCTCTATCTCGGTTTTACATGTAATTGAGATTTATGATTTTAATAAAAAAAAAGGAGATAGTGGTTTAGTTAAGCTTGAGATCATGGGGCATTGTTTTTGGTTATTAAGATCATGTGTCTTATGTGAGAAAGAGTGGAATTGATTTTTTTTGGAAAAGAATATTTAGAGTCCTAAATAGGTAGTGGGGGGTTATTTATTCGGTTCTTTTCTTATTTACCCATTTCCTTCCCTGCAACGGTCTTCTTTACCCATTTCCAGTCTCCTCAAAAATCAAGGCTTTCAGCCTAATGAGGATGATGTTTTCACTGGGGAGGCAGAATGGTTCTCTTTGTGTGGTCAACATACAATTGAGGCTCGGGTTGTTGATCTTCCGTGGCAGGCGCCCCCTTCAGCTGTTGTGGCTTTTGGTGATGGTTCTGGTGTTGCTAACACCAGTTCTAACACCATTCAATTTTCTGCTCCGGTGGTAAGGTCCTAGGTGGCTTTACTTAGTCACCAAATTAATAAGTTTCAAGATTAGGTTGTGCAGTTGCAGGCGCTTAGAGACTCGTTTGTTGAAGCCCTTTTATTTCCGAACAAAAAGGGGGAGATGATGGAGAAGAAGGGGACGTGGATAGCAATGATGACAATGAGGATGATGATGTTGATGATGCAGATGCTGATGATACGACTGCTGATGAAGAAGAGTCAACGGAGAGTGATGAGGATGTGGCTCGCTTTGCCATAGGGAAGAGGAATCTAAGGATGAAGGGCCTTCCCCTCGTCGTTACGGTAGGACTCGTAGCCTTTAATTTCTTGTGATTTGAAAACAATGATTATTTGACTGTGGTGTGTATTATTATTTAATCATGGTTTGTATTTGAACATGGATGATCTATTTAGGGGAAGTTTATCATTTAGGGGGAGTTTTTGAATAATTTGGTGCATCTTGGTTATTTTGTCCAGAAAGGCAAAAGGGGGAGATTGTTGAGAATTTTATTCTTGGCAATTATTCTTTATTTTCCTTTTATAGTTATTTGACTTTCTTGGACTCAAAATATATTAGGACGCTAGATTTGTTTCCTAGATTGTGTTTAGGGTTTTATTTAGTTTCCTAGATTAAGTCTAGAATTAGTTTACTTATTTATCAAGAATAGGATTCTAGTCTATTTAAGACAAGAAGAAGCTGAGAGATATATACGACTTGAACGCAGCAAGGACGAGAAGAAAAGGAAGAACGACGTATGAACAAAAGAACACAAGCATGAGGAATACTTGAAGCCACCATCCTATATTCATACATCTTTGAAGTTGTGTGACCAACTGAGAAGATCATCCTTTCGTGGCGACAAGTATTTTAGTATCATAGTGTTTACGATATTGTTTTTATATCTTACTTTATGCTTTGTATTTGATCTTGAACGAATTAAATAAAATATTATTTTTAGTTTCAATTTATTCCGCTGTTTCTTATTTTCATTCTATTTGATGTTAGTTCTGGTGTTTTAACACTAGACTTAACATCAATATACTGATACTTATTTTAGCATCCATAGGCCTACCAAAGTTACAGGGTTTGTTTCTGGATCAGGGTCAGGATCCGAGTCTGCATATGGTTACGACAATGGTGGTGCTAGTGGGGGTGGTTATGGAAGTGGTGTTGGCACTGGAGGAAATGGAGACGGCRTCGGTGGTGACTCCGGTGGAAGCAAAAATTAACAAGCTTGGGAAAATTTGGAAAAAGGGTTATGCAAAATAAAGTGATCAACATTACACAACAAATATGAAAGGCTTATCTTTAATTATTACAAGATATTACACAGTTTGTATGATTGGCTTGTTTTTAATTATTGCCAGATAGATATCATCAATATACGATTGCAATAAATGTGGTGTGTGTGTGTGTTAAGTACGTTGTTATCGTGTATTATAATGATACAAGCTAGTGTTGTGTGCTAAGTCGGATGGAGATTTGAAGTTTGAACATCTTCTTGTTTTCAAGTTCCAGTCTAAGTATTTGTACGATTAAACCAAATGAACTTTAGTTGAGCATGCAATTTTTTATAAAATATGTTGAATTCCCAAAGATATAAATATAAAGGTACAGTACAAATCTTTCCATAATTATATTATAATTTTAATAATAATAAAAATAAAATAATAGTAAAGTTATCTTTATAAGTGTAAAGTTATGTTTGGTTGAAGTGTTTTTAATTTGAGCAGAGTTCAAGTTAAAAGTTCCAAATGAAAATTATAATATGAATATATATATAATGAATTTGATTAAGTTGAGATCTCGCAATAATTGAATTAAATTAACCGCCCAATAAAATTACTTAAACAATTTTAGCGGATTATTATTTATAACTTTAAATTCTTGGCTTTTAATACATACACACTTCAAGTATAAATTTAATAAGTTTATTATCGTCACAAAACCTTAGGAAGCTTGTAAGGTACTTATAAGAGTATTATACTGATCATGTATTTCAATTCATTAGTTTACATCATTTCATCAAAACTGAAATAATTAATCTAACGACTTTCATGGGAATGATACCCTTTATCATAGAACTTACAAAACCCTTAATTCTCAATTTTAATTTTATAATTTAATTTCTAAACATACATGTGACAATGTTGGGTATTAATTTGGGCTCCTCAATAATAAAACAGTTGAACTCAATATGTATCACGTTTAAATTATCATCAAAGCCAATCACACTAGGAAGCGAAAATGATTTTCCTGAACTCGAACTCACATGAAGGGGGATTGCAATAATGGATTTTTTAATTGAGTTTTGAACCCAAAAGGCTAAACTTAAAATCTGTCTAACATTTCAATTTTATCTTCAAAATTTGTCTACCATTGCAGTTGTTGTTTTATGTAGTAATAGTAATAGTACTATTTTTTTTTCAACCCACCTTTTTGCTTAATCGTGTTTTCTTTCTGAAAGAATTTGAATATTCTTCGTTCTAAATTAAACAATGTTTTAATTTGTTTACTTTTTTCCATTTGAATGTTATTTTTAGGTATATTTCATAACTTTGTTCAATTCTCTACCCATAGAAATGCTAATAAATTTATTATTTTCAGATTACCATTAATGCTGGACTTTCTTTCATTCCTTAGATATCATCATTTAAGAGGTTGTGGTAATTAAGGGCATATTAGTTCAGATATTTAATTTTTAGTTCTCTTTTAGTTAAGATTGTGGTCACTAATCAAAAAAATATTATAATTAAGTCATTTCTTTTAAATATATAAACCATTTCAATTAAAATACTATTATGAGTTCATGTTGCATTCTCCATTACCAGTAAGACATATTAAAGTCAAGATTTGTGCCAATCAAGTAATATGACAACTAATTATTGGAATCGTAAAGTAAGGAAAACACACACTCTTATTACTATTTAAAATACAAATATGTTCAACCAAAAATAATGTAATTACGCAACCATATAAATATTCATACTTCGATCGCCAACAAAACCAATGTAGTTTCACAACCAAATAAATATTCAAACTTCCCATATAAAATATCATTAAACTTCACCAACAATGAAATAAATAAATAAAAAAAATAATAAATGGATATTAAAATAAAAATATTAATGATTTAATTATTAGAATCGGATAACACATATGCAAGCGAAGCACCATGATTTCTTATTTGACAGATAATAAGAAGCAAACACAAAGATAGAAATATTTTGTATTAATAGCCCTTATATATTAATGCAAAACCCTCTTAACCTATATATATTTTTTGCATGCTTTTTTAATTAATAACAAATTCTCATGTTTGGACTGGTTATGTGTCATACGAACCTAATATCTAACTAATTTAAATTATATTTAATGTTTTACATTTATATCCTAATAAATACACCACACATATATATATATATATATATATATATATATATATATATATATATATATATAATATTTACCTAATTAGATTTAATATTTAATACTTTCCCATTTATAGCCTAACAAGACACTGTGTACATAAATCAAATATTCACTCTATATAGATAAAACTAATAAAAGAATAAATCTTAAATAAAGATCAATTCTTCTTGAAAAAAAAATAAATAAAAAGCCAATCCTAGTTCCCTAATTAAACAAATACATGAAAAAACTGAGCAATAATACTTAATTTAATATTTTTTTATTTTTTTCAAGTCACATGTGTTATTCAAACCTATATGTATTTACGTCGCATGTTTCATTTGATTAATTAGAAATTCGTGTACTTAAATTGTATACGAGCCTAATATCTACATAATTTTAATTATATTGAATATTTTCCTTTAATAACCTAATAAATACACCAATATATAATATCTGCCTAATTAGATTTATATTTAATAGTTTCCTCTAATAGCCTAATATGAGACCATATATATAAATCAAATATTCACTCTATACAAATAAAACTATTAAAAAAAGAACAATTCTTAAAAATGAGAAATTCTTGACGAAAAAAGATTTCTAATTTCTTAATAAAATTAATACATAACAAAAAAAAAGCAAGAAAACTTAATTAATAGGTGTGATATCTCAACCACAATACTATCCACAACAACGATATATATATATAGTGCTACCTCAATCAATTGCACAACTCATAACCATAAATCATCATAAAGACCTAGCTAGCCAAACTTTCAATAAAATAATAATAATAAAGAAATAAAATATGCGTCCCATAGTTTTTCAATTCACTTTTATTCTACTTCTATTGATTTCATCAATTGTTGGGCGTCTAGAATTGGAGGCTTTAAGAAGGACGACTCATCGGATATGTCGTCTCGGCAAAGTGGGCCACCCGAGACCCCCACCAGCGGTAGCAGCTCAGCCCATGGGCCGAATTGTGACTCTAACTGGGGATGGGGTGCGAGCCGAACATGGGGCTGGCGCATCCCAACATGGGGCTGGGGTGCTAGCCCAACAGGTTGATGGGGTTACGGCCCAACATGGCAATGGGGTTACGGGACTGGCTCAGGCTCAAGCTCAGGCTTAGGCTCAGGCTCGGGAAAACCCCCTAATGGGGGGTTCAATTAGGGGTTTAGTTCTAGTTCAGGGTCAGGATCCAAGTCTGCATATGGTTACGGCAACGGTGATGCTAGTGGGGGCGGTTATGGAAGTGGTGTTGGCGCTGGAGGTAATGGAGACGGCGTCGGCGGTGACTGTAGTGGAAGCAAAAATTAACAAGCTTGGAAGAATTCGAAAAAAGGGTTATGCAAAAGAAAGTGATTAATATTACACAGTATGTATGAAGGGCTTATCTTTAATTATTACAAGATATTACACAATTTGTATGAAAGGCTGATTTTTAATTATTACCAGATGCATATCATCAAGATATGATTGCAATAAACGTGGCGTGTGTGTGTGTTAAGTACTTTGTTATAATGTGTTATAATGATATAAGCTAGTTGTTGTGTGCTAAGTCAGATGGGGATTTGAAGTTTGAACATCTTCGTGTTTTCAAGTTTCAGTCTGAGTATTTGAACGATTACATCAAATGAATTTTAGTTGAGCATGCAGTTTTTTATAAAATAAGTTGGATTCACCAAAGATCTAAATGTAAAGGTACAATACATATTTTTCCTTAATTATATTATAATTTTAATTATAATAAAAATAAAATAATACTAAAGTTATCCTTAGAATTGTAAAGTTATGTTTGGGTGAAGGGTTTTTAATTTGAGCAGAGTTCAAGTTAAAAGTTCCAAATGAAAATTATAATACTGAGTATGTAAAACGAATTTGATTAATTTAATATCTCGAAATAATTGAATTAAATTAACCGCCCAATATAATTACTTAAATAATTTTCTCGGATTATTATTTAGAAAAATTATACTGTGCCACTTATTTTACCATACCCGTGCATTTTTAGCCATTAGATCATTCCACTACATAAAAATTGAAATGTTCTAACGGCTAAAAATGCATGGGTATGATAAAGTGAGGGGTGGGTGCAATGTATAACATCCCTATTATTTATAACTATAAATTCTTGGCTTTTAATACACACACTTCAAGTATAACTTTAATAAGTTTATTATCGTCACACAACCTTAGGAATATTCTAAGGTACTTATAAGATTATTATACTCATGTATTTCAATTCATTAGTTTACCTCATTTCATCAATGCTTAAATCATCTAACGATTTTCACTGGAATGATACTCTTACAGGTATCATAGGACTTCCCAAATACTTAATTCTCAATTTAATTTTCAATTCTTATAATTTAATTTCTAAACATACATGTGAAAATGTTGGTTAATAATTTGGGCTCCTCAATAATATAACAGTTAAACTATGTGTCACGTTTAAGTTATCATCAAGGCCAATCAGACCAGGAAGCAAAAACGCTTTTCCTGAACTCGAACTCACATGAAGGCTTGCCTTAAAATTTGTCTAACATTTCAGTTTTAACTTCAAAATTTGTCTACAATGCCACCCCCTCCTAGCGGGTCTACGCCTTCTGATGGCGGGTTACTAAACAAAAATTTCCTCAGGCAGCTGTCTGAGCTTATCGAAAAAGCCATGGAGGTAGCCGTGGAGAAGAAGTTCACGGAGATCTTGATGCCCGCCGCCATCCAACACGCCACCAGCTCAGACAGTTCCGCCAGCAGAAGCAGAACCGTTGCGTTGCCAGCACACAGATCGCACCCCCCTCCAAGACAGAGAAGAGCACTTCTCTACCTTTGACAGTGAGACATCAAGTAGGGCTAATTCAGACCTGGCTGAGAAGATGCAGAGCTTGAAGAAAGAAGTTAGAGAATTCAAGAAGAAGATGGCGAGCGTTGATACAGTCCCAGCACGGAGAGGCACGCCATTCACTGAGGAGGTTATACGCGATGATGTGGCGGCTTCCTATAGATCTTTGGGCTTTGAGTATAGCGGGACGACAGATCCGTGGGATCACCTCAGCTGCTTTGAAATCGCAGCAGCAGTACACAAGTTTTCGGATGCAGTCATGTGTCGGGTCTTCCCCATGACTTTCACAAAATTAGCCCAGCTTTGGTTCAGCCAGCTACCGCCACGCTCCATCAGCAACTTTGATGAGTTCAGCTCGGTCTTCTTGCATCATTTCACTAGCTTCAGGAAGTACCAGAAAATGTCGCTTGAGCTATTTAGTTTGAAGTAGAAAGAGAACGAGAGCCTGCGTGCTTACATCAACAAGTTTACAAATGCAAAGCTGGAGGTGCCTTCTGCGTCGGGAGGGGTCTTAGTGAACGCGTTGGCGCAGGGCCTCCGGAGGGGAGAGTTTTTTCAGTCACTGGTTGTAAAGCCAGCTCTAAAGTTTGGAGAGCACTTAGAGAGGGCAGAGAAGTATATTCATCTGGAGGCCCTGAAAATCAAGGAGGAAGGAGAAAAGAAGAGAGAGAGAGATATGATAGGGAGGAGAGAGCACCAGTAAAAAGATCCAGGCCAGACTTTTCTGGTGGAAGACCTCGCTTCGACAAGTATATGCCCCTGGCGACTCTGCAGGGGGAAATCTTGCAGGCGATAGAGCGGCATCCGGACCTCAAGTGGCCTAAGACTTATTCGCAGAAGCCTAGGAAAGAAAGTTCTGACCGATTTTGTCGGTATCACAATGAGTACGTCCACGATACGGACCAATGTACCCATCTTAAGGATGAGTTGGAGAGGATGGTGCAAGCTGGGCACCTTAAGGAGTACGTACAGATGAGAAGGGAAGAGCCCAGGTCTGGCTACCGCAGTAATGATCGACCCCAGCAGAATAAGAATGAGCAGGATAGTAGGCAAAATGGGGGGAGAAAGAATGAACAGGCCCAGGTCATATGGGGCGAGATTCAGATGATCACAGGGGGCGAGTGGGATGAGCACTCCAGACGAACCCAAAATAATTATGTGCGCGCTGCGAGAGATTTGACGAGAAAAGGAAAGAAGTGGGACAAGTGGCGCCGAGTCCAAATGTTTTCTTTGAATCACAGGATGAGGATGGGATACTAGCTCCTCATATGGATGCCCTGGTCATTACGGCTACCATATCAAATTATAGTGTCCGACGAATATTTGTGGACACAGGGAGCTCGGCGGACATCATGTTTTATGACTGCTTTAAGAAGATGAACCTGGATGTGGAGTTGGAAGAGGTCACAACATCGTTGGTCGGATTCGCAGGAGGAACCTTGAAACCCCTTGGAGTAGTTAACCTTTTGGTTACACTGGGGGACGAACCGTTTAGACAGACCAGGACAGTCCGATTCTTGGTGGTAGATGCAGCCTCCTCTTATAACGTGATGATGGGAAGACCTTCAGGCGGTGGTCTCGATTTACCACATGAAATTGAAATTTTGCGCTCATGATGGAGTAGGTGAAGCCAGAGGAGACCAGTATGCATCGCGGCAAACATACGTAGAGAGCATTAGGCGAAGCGAAGAGGAGAGACAAGCCAAGAGGGCTCGGACAGAGGACAGACCTAAGTTAACTGAGAGAGAGGAGAACTTAATGACAGTGGAGGTAGTCCCAAGGGATGACAGTCGAGTCCTTCGTGTTGGGACAACCCTCAGCCCTGAAGTTTTGACAGGTTTTGTGTCATTGTTACGAGATAATGTGGATGTATTCGCTTGGTCTCCCCAAGATCTGGTCGGGATTGATCCAGAAGTGGTTGAACATCGCCTCAACATTAGCCCTGCAACAAATCCAGTCAAACAAAAGAAACATAATTTTGGGCCAGAGAAGGAGGCTATTATTGAGGCAGAGGCGGATAAGCTCTTGAAAGCTGGGCACGTTCAGGAGATACAATTTCCAGAATGGCTCTCCAATTCCGTTTTAGTGCCCAAAACAGAAGAAGAGTGGCGGATGTGCATAGATTTCTGTGACCTTAACAAGGTTGCCCCAAGGACCACTATCCGTTGCCGAGGATAGACCAGCTGGTCGAATCCACTTCGGGTTGTGAGCTCCTCAGTATGATGGACGCCTCGAAGGGCTATCACTAAATCCGTTTGGCAAAGGAAGACCAAAAGCATGTTAGCTTTATAACCCCGAAAGGGACATATTGATATGTGGTCATGTCGTTTAGACTTAAGAATGCAGGAGCCACGTACGAACGGTTGGTGGACAAGATGTTCAAGAATCAACTGGGGAGGAATATGGAGGTCTACATGGACGATATACTGGTGAAAAGTGTGAAAGCGACTTCACACGTGGAGGACCTAAAGGAGACCTTCGATACCCTGAGAAAGTATAGAATGAAGCTCAACCCCAAAAAATGCATGTTCGGGGTAAGATCTGGAAGATTCCTGGGCTACATGGTGACAGAGAAGGGTATTGAAGCTAATCCTAAAAAGGTTCGGGCAATAATGGATAGAGAATCCATCAAATCCATCAAAACCCTAGGGAAGAAAATGGCCGGGCTGATTACCTAGCCAAGGTAGCCAGTTCGGCAACAGACTGCCGGGAAAGGATGATCACCCTGTTGATGGAATACCGGGAGTTTGGGTAAGAGGAGGTGCACGCCCTAGTGGAAGTTCTATAGGACTGGCGGCATCCTATCAAAACATATCTAGAGAAGGGAGATCTGCCAAAAGACAAGAAAGACGCAGTGAAGGTGAAGACCAGGTCTGCTCGATTTTGCTTAATTAAATGATAGCTCTTCCGGAGAGGATATGGACAACCCCTTCTACGATGTCTGGGCTCATAAGAGTGCACTCATGTTCTTATAGAAGTCCGTCCACGAAGGGTGTTGTGGCAATCACATGGGTGCTAGAGCCCTGTCGAGTAAGGTCTCGAAAGCGGGATACTTTTGGCCCCAACTAAGGAAAGAAGCAGAGGATTTTGTGAGGACTTGTAATAAATGTCAATAGAACTCGCCCTTAATACACAAGACTGCAAAAGAGCTCATGAAGATGAGCTCTCCCTGTCCATTAGACAAATGGGGGATCGACCTGGTTGGACCTTTCCCCACGGCCCCCGCCCAAAAGAAGTTCTTAATAGCCGCCATTAATTATTTCAGTAAATGGGTGGAGGCTGAAGCCTTAGCAAAAATCACGGAGGATGCGGTAATGAGATTTTTGTGGGAAAATGTTGTATGTCGATTTGGTATCCCTAAGATTTTCGTCTCAGACAATGGCACCCAGTTCATGGTACCAGAATAAGGCCTGGTGTGTGAAAATGAAGATTGATCAGCACTTCACGTCTGTCTACCATCCACAGGCCAATGGTCAAGTCGAGGTGACCAACCGAATACTTGTACAAGGAATTAAAGTGCGACTGGAGGAGGTTGGAGGCAGATGGGTTGACGATCTCAGCTCAACTCTATGGGCGTACAGGACTAATCCCAAGGAGAGTACAGGGGAAACACCATTAAGTCTGGTTTATGGAATGGACGTTGTGGTCCCCGCCGAGATTAGTATGGAAACTCACTGAGTCCAGAAAATTTGTTGAGGAACAGATTGAGCTATATATTCAGGATGCTCTGGACTTGGTGGAGGAAAAGAGGGAAAGAGCTATAGTCAGGATGGCACACATCAGGGGAAGAGTCAAAGCGACCTATGATAAGTCTGTGGTCAAAAGGTACTTCCAGGTGGGTGATTTAGTCCTACGCAGGAACGATTTGGGTAAGGCAAAGGGTAAGCTAGATTCTACATGGAAAGGACCATTCTGGGTCATAAAGGTCTTAGTTGGCGGTGCTTAAAAGCTTGAAGAGATGGACGGGACTGAAATCCCTCGCGCATGGAATATTGCAAACTTACGAAAATTTTATGTATAATTGTAATTTCACAATGTTTATTGGTATAATGATAATGCAGGTTTACCCTTGTCCTCCACCAATTATTATTATACCAATAAACATTGTTAGTTTAAAGACAATAAAAAGCAGATCAGCCACACAGGCAAAACATCAGGTCTGATTAAAAAGGAGCATAAGAGGCCCTAAAAACCTAAGGCTCAACGTCCAGCTCGGTCGCTAGCTGCTCCACCGCATCTTCGGCTAAGGCACTTGGAGAAGCCCCGCCAGGCAGCTCACCCAGACCTGCAAAGGTTGGGGAGGGAGAAGAGTCAGGAGCGGTTAGAGCAAAAGCCCGATATCGCTGAGACTGCTCAGGTGTAGGGGAATGGAGCTTGGAAAGAACATGCTCGGCGAACTCAGCTGCTCCAACAGTGTGCAGATGATATTGCCCTGGAGCATAGACGAATGAGGTGGGCTCCAGAGAGGTTTTCAAGGAAAGATCTCGATTAAAAGGAACCCCTGGGTTTCTTGAGGACCACTTCGCTTTCTCGTCCAGAGCAAAGTGATAGAAGAGCCTCTGGGACGAGCAGTGAGTAGAGCTCTTTTGGACCCCATGAAGGTTGTGTGAGTCTCCTCCCGAGCAAGTTGGACCAGCCTTAAGCCTTTCTCAGAGTTTAAGTACTCGGTCTCAAACCCTTCTCTGGCTTTCACGAGAACCTCGTCAGCAAGGCTTCTAGCTTCTGCCAGGGCCTCATCCCTTGCTTTGGAGCGTGCAGTCTCCATCATCTTCACTTGAGCCTTCCTCACCTCGGCAAGCTCCGCTTTCGTCTTTTTGAGCTTATCCTTTAGCCCCTACAGCTCTTCCCCTTGTTTCTTCAGATCAACCCCTCGCTCTTTGGATAGAGCCTTGAAGCGATCCGCTTTCACGACCAGCTCCTTGTTTTCCTTGATCACGTCGCACTGGACCATATATCTGGTAGCTCGAGTATCCAGAAGGGCCTTCTTGGATAGGGCCTGAATGTGAGGAAAAGGGTTAATACTTAGACAAGTAATATAAGATGAAGGTAAAAGTAAGGAAAACTTACTCGCGCTTCGTCTTGACACCAAGACTTAAGGATCTCGCGATCAGACATCTTCTCCAACACTGGATGGTCTGCGGGTAGCATTTGCCGATGAATGTATTGGACGACCACTTCTCCCGAGCAGTTTATGACTGAGTTAATGGGAGGAGTAGCGCTGCGAGTAATTGGAGCAGTGCGAGTGATTGGAGAAGAGGCCATTAGACCTCAACTGCCCGGGGCTACTCGTGGCCTCTTGGACAGAGGGAGGACATCCTCTTCTGAATCAGAAGAAGGGCTCCTGGCAGGTGTAGCGCGGGGTGGAAGTTGCAAAGAGCTGGAGCCTGGGGCTTGAGAAGAGCTGGGTCCTTGTGCCTGGGAAGGAGCCGGACTCAGGGTCGGGACAAATGGTGAAAGACCCACTTCTGGGGCAGTTATTTCTGGGGCCTCCTCTACGGCGGCAGTAATCATCTGGCGCATCATCCTTCTGATAAGAGGAAAAGAGGAAAAGTTAAGACCTATGAGAAATAAAGTGCAAAGAGACCAAATAAGGATAAAAAAGGGTTTTACCGATCTCCGGAGTTAGAGGGCTTGTTTCCTCTCTCTCATTGAAAAATTCTAGGACATGAGGAAGAAGGAGGTCAGTTACGTGGAGAGGGTTGCCGTTAAGGTTGGATATGATTTTTTGCAGGCAAGGAGACCTGCTCGCAGCGGGTAAGTGGGGGTATGTGGGAAGTTTATCGATGGGCTTGGGATCGAAGCCCCAATCTCCGTCACAACGGACAAAGAAGAATTTCTTCCTCCAGGCCTTATTGGAGGAAGGGAGTCCGTGTAAGAAGTGGACTCATGGTCTGGCACTCAGATAAAAGAAGCCAGGAGGTAAGCTTTTGGCCTGGTAGAGCTAGTAGAAAGTTTGGTCCGTGGGAGTCAAGCCAGCATACCGCATGGCCAGACTGTAGCTTACTATAATCCTAAAAGTATTAGGGGTAAATTGGAAAAGGGGGATTTTGAATATAACAACAATCTCTAACATCAGCAGGTTTGCCGGAAGACACAAACCCGCCTGGAATTGATCGGCGTAAAGGTTAACCAACCGGCCGGTGCCTGGCAAGCCAGAACACACGCCGGAGGGCTGTAAGGATAAAAGGGATCAAAAAGTTTATACTTATAGCAAATTTACTCTATGGTCCTATCGCTGAGAATCGAGGTGATTTTTGGGTGGTCTGGGATCGGTGGTGGATACTCTAATGAACAGGAGGAAGAGGTGGCAGCCAACGTAGTCGTCGGAGAAGAAGAGCTCGCCGCCGCCAGAGATGAGGAAGTAATCGGAGGAACGTCGAGGGAAGGAGAAGATGATGACATTATTGGAAAATTAAAGAGAGGGACTGAGATAGTACCTGGTTTAGGAGGGTAGCCGGAAAAGATTGAATCTGAAAAACTCGCCGGAATACTAGAGAGAGAAAGAAACTCGAGAGTTTTTGCTAAAGTGAAAATGTGAAAGTGAGAGAAAGAGGGAGTCCAGCGGGAATAAAAGGTAAGGGGATAAATTCAAAAAATGAAAAATGAGGAAAAGCGGGATTTGATGGGATCCCCGCATTTAATACGGACAGGTGAGCTGGAATGCCAACCATCATAGGGTAGGTCACGCGTCACTGACTTGTTAGAGGAATAGTACTGGGAGGGACGCGTGGGTATGGTAACCGTCTCGAGAGGTGGGCCGACGCCACTAATGCCAATAATTAGGCCTTGTCACCAGGCGGATTTTCAGGGATTCGCGCGAATACGAGGAATCAAAGGACATGTCGGACCTCATTTATTTAAAAAAGATCTGGAATTCCACAGCTCTACCCCAACTATTTAGGGGGAGGAGTTGATGTGGCCTAAATGGGTCAAGACCTGGATTGGGGTAGACATGGGTTGAGACAACTGTAGAAAAAGAAGCCGTCTTAACTCAGTTTTTGAGGAAGTCTGACCTGGCCTTCACAGGGATAGACCAAGTGTTGAAAGGAGAATCATCTCAGCCCAGGATTTGTCCTGACCAGACCTCGAAGAGGTTTCTCATGGAGTTACCTTTAAGAAATAGGGGGCTAAGCAGAACTGCTACCCTAATAGAGAGAGGGAGGGCAGGATCGGGGTAGACCTGATTCCCTGACCTTCCCACAGGGGACAAGTGGGGCCACTTGTCAAAATCTGTTACTCAACGGCCCTTGATTCTCGACCTTTTGTTTTCGAGATCCCGGAAGGGGTCCCCTCCGAGGATAACTATAAATACCTCAACCCCAAGGCTGAAAAAGGTATGTCATTCGTTGTGCGTTCCTTGCTTTGCTCACTAGAAATACTCTATATGCTTTCTAACTTAAGCATCGGAGAGGTTTCCGCCGGAAAACCTCCGGTCGTCCTTTTCTGACGTGTTTGTGTGTGCAGGTTGGGAAAAGCGTAAGGTTCAGGCGTCGTCATATTTTTTGGGTGGAACAAATTATGTGGCACATCAAAATGATTATGTGGCACATTAAATGCTTGACATTGTCAAGAGCAATGTTAAATTCTAGACATTACTTTTGACAATGTCTACAATTACTTTTAAATATATCATCCAATCATGTTATTTCTCTCTCTTTATTTTTTCTAAAAATAAATTATAACATATATAACATTAAAATTGATGCATTGTAGAATTTATTTTATAAAATGTCAATGTCATTTGCCACATAGGTTCAATTAACACTATTGTATTGGAGATGCTCTAAAAGTTATACAATTTTAAATAGAGGGATTATATGTTTAAAAAATTTGTTTTCATTTGTACAAATTACAATTATATCCAATCAAACATGAATATTTGTTTATTCATTTCTACTAGCTTGCTGGCTATTTCTGATCTATCATTCCCATCAAATAAAATAAAAAAATCTAGCGACAATTACCCTAACATTATACAGTGGAGCCCACAAGTCATTTCTAACACCTAACATTAAGTCATGCAATAATAAACTTTTATTTTGCTCAAGAAAAAAAAATAAACTTTAATTATCTTATACTCCCTCCAATTCATATTAAGTTTATTTTTAAAAGTTAAATTTTGTTATAAATTTTTTTTACCCATTTCTTCTAACTTTATCCCTACTCATTTAAAAAAACAAAATAAATTTACGGGAATAATATAGTTATTAGTAAAGAGGTAAAAGAGTTTAATTTGGAATATTATTAATTAATTAAGGGTATATTAGTCAAATTTACATGTTCTTTAATTCTAGATATAAATTCTAAAATGACATTTAATAAAAAAACAGAGTGAGTATAAAATATAGTAACCCACACTTTGTCATGAGTAAATATTTTTAGTATTTTGTTGATTAATATTTTTATAAATTAGTTTTTATTTTCTTGACCTAATCACATTATATTATTGAATTATTAATATGAGTAAAGTTTTATTAACCAAACAAACAATTCATTACAAACTAAATAAACAATCACTCTTTGATATAGACTTCATACTTCATACCAAAATTAATAGACAATCACTCATTGACACATATAAAATATGAATGACAACAGAAATACACGCATATACATTAAATTATTGCACTAATATCACCCCTTTATATTAATGTAAAATTCTCCTAACCTATGTGTCTGCTTCGTATGCTTCGATTGACAAATAAAAAATTTTGGTGATTCGTTTGCTAATGTGTCATCCGAGCCTAATGTTTACCTAATTTAATACTTTCTGTTTTATTGTATCTTACTCAACTTAATTCTTTTATTATATTTTTCCTTATTCTTTTAAGACGATTCAAATGGTATAATTTTTATTTTTTTTGGACGCTGGAGGACGGAGGCCGCCCGGACGACGGTGGCCGGCGCGAGAGAGAAAACATTGAAGACGGGAAGGGGGCGGCTGGGAATGACAGCAATTTTTTTTTTATATCTAGGGTTAGGGGATGGGTGGGTGAACGGGCGGGTTGGGCAGCGGGCGGGTTGGACAAATGGGCATGGTAAAAAGTGGTCTCATACTATGAGACCGGTCTCACCCAAGTATTTACCACAAGGAAAATCTTACATTTCGCATATATACGAACGAAAAGATCTTTCTCTATCCTACATGTCTGTCTAGAAAGTTTTAGGGTGACGTGTAATTCTTTGGTGGTTCAAAGGCTTATTAGGCGAATTTTGAAGGTTTGAAAATTTACTAAAATATAGGAGTCAATATACAATTGCTACAAGAAGTTTAGGTAGTTCATATTTTATTATATTAATATTCGACATATTGAAAACAAAATGAAAGAGGGTAAATTTTCAACCACATTTAAAAAAATTACCGATCTTATTAAATTATCAAGAAATAAGTTTATATATTTCAATAAGATTTAGGATCTTTTAATTTTAATATAATTGTATACACATAAATATAAATCTCTAATTGCCTCATTTAAATTCTTGGTGTAATATAATTTCATTAACTTCTTCAACACAATATAAATATTTTCATATTCAATTGTGTACCTATCTCATAGCCAGAATTTTCCTATGCAATTTTATATTAATAATTAATTACTAGTCTTGGATTTTTTCAATACCTGTTTAAATGAAATTAGAAGCCCAATTTTTATTCAGAAAATACACTTGGAAGATATAATGACTATAACTCACAAAGAATTTTTGCTCGATTATGACCCTTTTTTTTAAATAAAAAAAAGATCAATGATAATTACCATATTACAGTACTAATAATGTTCGTCAAATTTGATTTTAAATGGTCTTAATCAAAATTCCATAAACAATAAAATAAGATATTGTTTTATTTAGAATGATCAAACAAATTTGACAACAAATTATTAATAATTAAAATATCAGTTATGTCTAATTATAATATTTTCATAAAATTTTAAAATAATATGTTACTTTATAAAAAATTTGTGCAATAAAAAAGAATAAAAACTAATTTTTTTTTCAGACAACTAGCAGCTTATTAAAAAACTATAATTTGTAGCGTATCCATAACATAAGCTTATTTAGTCCAGTAAACTATTAGAAGTTTATCGTGAGTCCTTACCGACCATTCAAAAAGGACTTATTTGGGGAGAATAGGCTATAGACTCCTCCAAAAAGCTAACAAGTATGGTCGTTGACTATTTGATGAAAATGACAAATGATCTTATAATTGTCATTTAAATGCAATTTGCATAAAGTAATTAACACTATAAAATTGAAAATACAGTCGTACAAGTGCATTTTCCTAATGTTATTTTCTTTTTTAGTAACAAAAATGGGTAAGAAAAAACTAACAATATTTTTTTAGGCTACTTGATATATATAAATATTTATATACATTGCAATGAATATATTATAAAATTACTCATTGATTACTTGGTTTAGTTTGAAATGAGTATATATGAAATACTCAGTGTAACTCATTTTTAAATTGATTGGATTAGATATGTATTCTAAGATTTGAAAATAAAAATAAAAAAATAAATCGATTATTAACCAATAAATTTAAAAAATGAATTGGAAAGTTTACAATTGCTATTAATACAATACAAAAGTCAAACGACTATAATGATTTTGAAAATGGTACATACAAATAGTAACATTATTTGTTCTGTTTTCACAATAAATAGTTCTTACACACAAATAAGAACATTACTTGTTCTAATTACATTAAGAATGATTTTCACAATTAAGAGTTTTGCATTTTTTTTTACGGTGAGTCACGAAATTAATTGTAATATATCAAGAACATTATTTGTTCTAATCACAGTAAAAACTGGTTTTTACTATATTTACCACGAATCACGAAATTAGTTGTAAAGTATACCAAAATACCCTAAACTTGACGGTAAAACCCGTATAAAATTAAGTTTAAAAAAATGTAAAACATACAACACCCGTGTATTACATGTGAATATGTGATATAAAAAATTAAAATTTATAAGGCACTGATAATTCTATTGAAAAAACATCGTGCATCTAATTTGTAGTATATGTAATATTATTATTTTTTCTTCGTAAGCTACTAATTTATGTGTGTTAATGCATCATATTGGAATTAGATAAAGAGATTTAGAATATATTTAATATTTATTTTCATAGGCATAATAAATTATTATCATTATTAGTATTATTGTTATTTTATCTTTTTTGTTTCACTTTGTTTTGTTTTTTGTTTGGTGTAACAATAGTTTTTCATATATATTTTTAATGTTATTTTCATTTCATTATAATATTCGAAAGATATAGTGGTTAAATCTGTACGGTGGAGATTGGGTTTGAAGGTCTATGTCATCAGAAATATATCGCAGACAAACCTATTGCAAAAATAGAATTAGGAAAGAATCGTGACTTTCCGTCAAGGTAACTCGAATTACCCTATTATTTATTAAATACAACTAATAGATATTTGGTTATATGAATATATGGCATGGTATGTGTTATTGTGCATTCTTATACAAAGCATGTACATGTATATAAGTTACCTATGATTATATACATGTGATATTATGTACGATGTTGACAAATATGAAATTTTGCAATATTTTTATGATATTCACAGAGTACATATATACTAGTACTTATGCCCTTAGATGATTTCTAATTTAGAAATCGTAAATAAGGTTATTTACATGATTAGATGAGAGATTGATCATGATTTTGCCAATATGTTTAGTTAATCATAAATTTGATGAATTGATACATTCATGTATGTTTCAAGCTTATTTATAACTACTTTTAGTAAGTATCATTGATTGTACATTTTCATATTTTCATGATAATGAAAGTTCATGAACGCTAAAAAAACTGTATAAATAAGTTTTGTGACAAAGTATGACATATATTCTTCAAACTCATTATCTAAAGAAATTGATTGAATTAACTCAATCTAAATTCAAAATAATATACTCAAAAGAAATTGAGTACTACCATTCGTTTGATGTGGAAACTATAATAACTACAGTTCCACAATAATGTCATCCACCAATTTCCAACTGACAAAGAACCGTCAAACTAAGTCAAAGTCAATTCTCTAATGAATCTGAGACTTCATATTGACCCCAAATCTTATGTATCTTATATTGGAAATATATGTAGTTGGAAATTTCAATAAACTTTGAGATGTGCTCTAAATGAATATTTTGGCAATATTATAAAACAATACTTCCAAACCTAAGAATTCAGTGGAAAATATGTGTTTGCTTGCTAAAAAGGGTCAATGACTTTGATATATTGAAACTAAAAACATGTCTTATTATATATCGAAAAGAAAGTCACTTTAAATGATTATAAATACTTGAGAGATACGCTCTCAATCTATTTTTTTTCCACTTGAGAAAACATACCGATGCACTTGTATAATACTAAATATGATAGTAAGTCATCAAGAGACATGACATTATTCTTCATAAATCAAATGTTAGACCTCTGGATAAGGAGATTTCTTGAGGCTAACTAGGATCAATATGAAATAATATAATAATAATGAAGAAATAAAATATGCATCCCATAGTTTTTCAATCCACTTCATTCTACTTCTCTTGATTTTCATCAATTATTGGGCATCCTGAACTGGAGTCTTTACGAAGGACGACTCATCGGATATGTCGTCTGGGGCTAAGTGGGCCATTTAAAACCCATACCAGCGGCAGCAGCTAAGCCCATGGGCCGAATTTGGACTCTAACTGGGGATGGGGTGCGAGCTGAACATGGCGCTGGCGCACCCCAACATGGGGCTGGGGTGCGAACCCAAACGGGGAATGGGGTTACGGCCCAACATGGCAATGAGGTTAAGGGTCTGGCTCAGGCTCAGGCTCGGGAAAATCACCTAATGGGGGGTTCGGTTACGGGTTTGATTTTGGTTCAGGGTCAGGATCCAAGTCTGCATATGGTTACGACAATGGTGGTGCTAGTGGGGGCGGTTATGGAAGTGGAGCTGGCGCTGTAGGAAATGGAAACTACGTCGGTGGTGACTCCAGTGGAAGCAAGAATTAACAAGCTTGGAAAAATTCAGAAAAGGGGTTATGCAAAAGAAAGTGATCAATATTGCACAGTATTTAAGAAGAACTTATCTTTAATTATTGCATGATATTACACAATATGTATGAAGGGCTTGTTTTTAATTATTACCAGATAGATATCATCAATATATTATTGCAATAAATGTGGCGTATGTGTGTTAAGTACGTTGTTATCATGTGTTATAATGATACAAGCTAGTTGTTGTGTGCTAAGTCAGATGGGGATTTGAAGTTTGAACATCTTCGTTCAAGTTTCAGTCTGAGTATTTGAATGATTACACCAAATAATTTTACTTGAGCATGCAATTGTTTATAAAATAAGTTGGATTCCCCGAATATCTAAATATAAAGGTACAATACATATTTTTCCTTAATTATATTATAATTTTAATAATAATAAAAATAAAATAATACTAAAGTTATCCTTAGAAGTGTAAAGTTATGTTTGGTCGAAGGGTTTTTAATTTGAGCAGAGTTAAAGTTAAAAGCTCCAAATGAAAATTATAATATTGAATATGTAAAATGAATTTGATTAAGTTAAAATTTTAAAATAATTGAATTAAATTAACCGTCCAATATAATTACTTAAATAATTTTAGCGGATTATTATTTATAACTTTAAATTCTTGACTTTTAATACATACACACTTCAAGTATAACTTTAATAAGTTTATTATCGTCATAAAACCTAAGAAAGATTCTAAGGTATTTATAAGAGTATTATACTCATGTATTTCGATTCATTAGTTTACCTCATTCATCAAAACTGAAATCATCTAACGATTTTCATGGGAATGATGCCCTTATATTTATCATTGAACTTCTCAAACCCTTAATTCTCAATTTTAATATTTAATTTTTATAATTTAATTTCTAAGCTTAGATGTGACAATGTTGGGTAGTAATTTGGTCCTCAATAATAAAGCAGTTAAACTCAAGATGTGTCACATTTAAATTATAATCAAGGCTAATCTCACAAGGAAGCAAAAATGCTTTTCCAGCAGTTCGAGCCCGCTTGTCTTCCACTCAGAACTCGAACTCGAACTCATATTAAGTGGGCTTGCAATGCTGGGTTTTTAAATTGGGTTTTGAACCCAAAAGGCTGGCCTTAAAATTTGTCTAACATTTCGATTTTAGCTTTAAAACTTGTCTACCATTGCAGTTGTAGTTTTATGCAGTAATAGTAACTAATATTGTATTTATTATTCAACCCACCTTTTTGCTTAATCATGTTTCTTTCTGAAAGAATTTGAATATACTTTGTTCTAAATTGAACAACGTTTTAATTTGTTAAACTTTTCCCATTTAAATGTAAATTTTAGGTATATTTCATAACTTTGTTCAATTCTTTACTTATAGAAATGCAAATAAATTTATTATTTTCATATTACCATTAATACTGGACTTTCTTTCATTCCTATATATCATCATTTAAGAGATTGTTGTACTTGATAAGTGAAGATATTTAATTTTTGGTTCTCTTTCTTGAATTTAAGAAACTATATAATTTGAAATGGAGAGATTATATGTTAAAAAAAAATTGTTTTCATTTGTACAAATTAAAAATATATCCAACCAAACATGAATATTTGTTTAATCATTTCTACTGGCATGTTGGCTATTTCTGATCTATCATTCCAAAAAAAAATAATAATAAAAAAAAAATCTAGCCACAATTACCTTGACACTATACGTGGAGCCCATAAGTCATTTCTGACACCTAACATTAGGTCACATAATAATAAAGTTTTATTTTGCTCAAGAAAAGAACAATAAACTTTAATTATCTTATATACAATATATAGTAACCCGCACTTTGTCGTGAGTAAATATTTTCAATATTTTGTTGATAAATGTTTTTATAAATTAGTTTTTATTTTATTTTACCTAATCACATTATGTTATTGAATTATTAATATGAGTAAAGTTTTTATTAACCAAACAAACAATTCATTACAAACTAAATAGACAATTGTTAAGCCTTGTATTAATATTGTAATTTTGTGGGTTTAATTGGTATTTGATTTCTGTAATAATAGATTGGGAAGAAAGGGGGAGGAGATACATGGAGAAGAAGGTAGGAAATAGATCAAATGTAATTGCTTGTTTTCTCATTTCATTTCTTCATACATAAATACCCACACAAGGGATCAATCCCTCATACTAATCGAACCACAATGTCCCGGGTGGAAATCAACAAACTCCTCAAATGAAAACATTACAAATGGACGGCTAGAATTGAATTGACTATATAAACTCCCAAGCTCAGATTTCGCTACATGTCCCAGCTCCATGGGCATCATCTAGATGGATATATGACCGACCGGACCCGTTTAGAACCTTTTCCTGTAGCCCCCTTCACCTTCCTCTTTTACTTCCTCCTTTTGTGCCCTAATTCCCAAATTCCCCGAGCACGATTTCTGATTCATGACAATACCGCCCTCCTTTTAAGATCCTTGTCTCAAAGGATCAAACTTTAGGAAGCATTTGCGTGAGTATTTCTCATCTTCCAGAGTCGAGTGTTCAATTTCCCCAGTGCACCATTTAATTAAAAATTGTTGTACTTCCCCTCTTTTCCTACGCACCAACCTCTGATCAATTGATTCATCTATTTTGATCAGGAAGTCATCATCGTCGTCCATTTTATTGGGAGTTCTGAGAGTGGAGGCGGATGTATAGTGGGACTGAGCTTCTTCTTCAGGAGCAAGACGTGAAAGACCGGGTGGATTCGAGCCCCCTCTAGCAATTGAAACTGGTAAGCCACTTCTACATTTCTTTCTATAATTTGACAAGGCCCATAGAATCTCGCTGATAGTTTTAGGTTTTTTCCGAGTGCCACTGAATTCTGCCTGAAAGGTTGGAGTTTAAAGTATACGCAATCTCCAATTTTAAAATGCCTCTCCCTTCTCCTTTTGTCTGCAAAAGTTTCATGCGCTCTTGAGCTTGTTATAGATTCTGTCTGAGGTCTTTTGTTAATTTCTATCTTTGTTGGATGAATTCTATCGTGTCTTGATTTTGTGTAACAATGTGTGTTTCCAAGAACGTAGAGGGTGGTTGGTAACCATAAAGGGACTGAAAATGGGGTAGTTTTTAGGTTGGTATGGTAATTAGTGTTTATACCATAATCCTACTAAGGACAACTATTTGGCCCACTGTCTAGAGTTTTGCTGAACCATACACCTGAGATAGTTTACCAGGCATTGGTTCAATTTCTCAGTTTGCCCATCTGACTGAGGGTGGTACGCTGAGGTAAAGTCTAATTGAGTTCCTGTCACTTTAAAAAATTCCTTCTAAAAGGAGCTAGTGAAAACCTTGTCTCTGTCAATGATCATGTGTAGGGGTTGCCCTTGTAGCTTGTAGATGGAGTCTAAGAATAATCTTGAAATAGTAGTGGCTGTGAAAGGGTGGGATAGGGCTATGAAATGGCTATACCTGGTGAGCCTATCTATCACTACTAGGATCACATCCTTCCCAGCTAATTTAAGTAATCCTTCAATGAAGTCCATTGAGATATGGGTCCAGGCCTAATGGGGAATGGGCAAGGGTTGGAGTAGACCAGGGTAGGCCCCACCTCCAGATGTACGTTTAGCACAGACATCACATTGTTTGACCTAAGCTTCCACCTCTTTCTTCATAAGGGGCCAGTAAAAAACTCTGCCAATTCTTTTGTATGTGCCCAAAACCCAGAATGCCCACCGTAGGCTGAGTTATGCATTTCAGTTAGAATAATGTTTCTGAGTGTGGAGTTTTTTCCCACCCCTATTTTTCCTTTATACTTGATGATTTCTCCCTGCAATTCAAACTCAGGGTATGACTGTGGGTTTAGGGACTTTGCCACTAGGATCTTGGTAAAGAAGGGGTCATTGGAATAGCTATCAGCCACTTGTTGTACTCATGTTGGTATGATAGTGGATGTGGCATAGTTAAATACCTCAGAGGGTTATTGCCTAGATAGAGCATCCGCTACCTTATTATCCACTTCTTTTTTATACTGAATCTCATAACTAAGCCCCAGTAGCTTAGTTATCCATTTCTACTGCATGGGATTCATGATCCTCTGGTCCAATAAGTGCTTAAGTGCCTGCTGGTCAGTCTTGATAATAAACTTGTACCCCTAGAGATAGTGCATCCACTTTTGAATAGCCATCAGTATTGACATGAATTCCCTCTCATATATAGACAATCCCTGATTCTTCATGCATAAGGCTCTGCTCATGTAGGCTATAGGCCTACCATCTTGCATTATGACAACTCCTAATCCAATGCCACTAGCATCTGTCTCAAGAATGAATGGCTTGGAAAAGTCTGGTAAAGCTAGTACAAGAGTTGTCACCATGGCTTCCTTGAGGTTGCAAAAGGCTGTTTCAGCCTCTTTAGACCACATGAATCCCCCTTTTTTGAGCAAATTGGTCAGTGGTTTACTCAGCAACCCATACCCTTGTATAAACCTCCTGCAATGCCCTGTGAGCCCTAGATATCCTCTGAGTTGCTTGGCATTAGTGGGACTAGGCCATTTCACTATACTAGAAATCTTGCTAGGGTCAGTATCCACCCCTTTTTAGAGATTAAGTGGCCCACGAATTTAATTTGCTTCTGCCCAAAGTGACATTTACTCTTTTTTTCAAAAGGGAGTGCTTACTTAGTAATAGTAAGACTACCCTCACATCATTATAGTGGTCATCATTTGTTTTGCTGTCAATAAGGATATCATCAAAGAAAACTAGCACTGATTTCCTAAGCAAAGGTTGAAAAACCTGCTTCATTAGTGACTGGAAAGTTGCTGGTGCATTTCAAAATCCAAAAGGCATCTCCAGGATTTCATACTGCCCATTATGTGTTTTAAAAGCTGTAAGATACCTATCTTCTGGCCTCATCAATATTTGGAAATACCCTGACCTCAAATCAACCTTTGAGAAGTATTCAGCCCCTTGTAATTCATCTAGCAGTTCATTAATAATAGGGATAGGGTAATCATATTTGATGGTTAGATTGTTAAAATATCTATAATCAACACATATTCTCCAGGTGGTGTCTTTTTTCTTGACTAAAAGTACTGGTAATTCAAATGGGCTGCTGGTATGTTGTATAAAACCAGTTTCCAGTAGTTTCTTCATAATTCTTTCAATCTCATTTTTTTTTTTTGCTGTGTGATACCCTGTATGGGAACTGATGCTTAGAGTTTCTCCCTTCTCTCAGCAGAATATGGTGCTCCAAACTCTGACAGGTGGCAATCCCTTGGGCTATTCAAAAATATCCTGAAACTCCAGAAGTAGATTATCTAGCTTGTCAACACTGTGCTTAATATCAGATTTAGCTTTAATCCAGTACATTTCCTCAATCTGAGATGGAATGTCCTAATGTATCATCTTGAAAAGGGTAGGACCAAAAATCAGATGACACTCACTTGGTGTAGAAATAGCTTGTATTTTTACGCTTTTTCCCATGATACTGACAGTAAAGGTCATGTTGTCATAGTTAAATTCAATAGGGGTGCAGTATTTCAACTAATCCCCACCTAAAATTAAATCACAACCCTCATTGACTAGTACTCTGGGTGAGAAAGAAAAAGGGTGCCCCTACATTTTCCACTTGAAACTTGCCACTCTAGTAGAACTGACCATTCTTTGACCATTAGCCACCTTGACCAGGATGGGCTTGGCAGGTTCTAGGATACAGCCTAGCCTCTTAGCAGTGGTTTCCTGTATGAAACTAAGAGTTCTGCCTGTATTAATGAGTATGTGCAATTTCTCAGCCCCCACTGAACCATTAAGCCTCATGGTGGTCACTCCTCCTCCTGAAATTGATTTTAGGGTCATTTGGATCTCCTCCCTAGCTTTGGGATTTAATTGCTCAGCCAAATCATTGCTAGGTGAGGATTTTAGGTAATGGATTTCTTCCTCTTAAGTCATAATCATATGTGACACCCTATTCTTACACCTGCGTCCACTTGAGAAGGGTTCATCACAATTATAACATAACCTTTTTTCCCTTCTGACAGCCATCTCAGAGGCAGTAAGGAGTTTAAACTGGGGTTTGTTGGTATTCAGGGGTGGTTTTAGTGTAGTACTCAACTCATTCCTTCTAGGGTTAAAAACTGAAATATGTTTAATTGTTGTCCTGAACCTTTTTGCCAATTCTTCTAAGGTGTGTAGCTGCCTTTGCCCCAATTCAATGGCCTGTTGTAGTGATGTGGGTTCAAACATGTGCATAAAATATTGTAATTCATCACTTAACCCAATGATAAAACTGGCAATAAAGTAATCCTCAGAGTAATCCCCTCCGTTCAGTAGCAACATACAAGCCCTTAACTCTTCAAACTTCTCTACATATTCCACATATAACTGTGTATGTTTCAATTTATTGAATTCTGCACTAATTTTTGATTCTTTTAAATCCTCAAAATCTGGCTGAAATTACTTCAAGAAATCGGGACCAGGTGAGATCCAATTGCTTAATAGAAAATTTATGATACCATTGGGCAACTTTCCCTTCAAAGTGCATAGATGCTAGGATTACCTTTTGTGAATCATGAATGTTGGGTATGAGCTTTGATGGAAGATTTCGTAGCACTTGAATTTGAGAAATCGTCTTCGCAATAATACGGAGTCAATTGTACAGTGGTAAGGTGAATCCCGAGTTGTGTCTCTCGAGGAAGGCTAATCGGAAGCTATTTCGCGGTTGATTTTCGTGAAGTAAGATAAAACTAAACTAACTATGCTAAATAAAGTGTAATTCACTTTGGTTTGGGTTTTTCAAAGTTAATTAACTAAGGCAAGAGTTAAAAGTGATTTAAATGAAAATAATGAAAAATGAGGTTTTAGGGAGTTTAGTTCGTCTCCACGATCAATCGGTTTTTGTCGAGCACTTTATCCATGACTCGGGGTTGTTAATCCAAATGTTGATCAAGTATTGGGATCGTCAATCCCAATTCTCGGGTTTTTCAATCCCGAGTCTCAACAAACTCTGATTAATGGCTCTAAACAAACCTAGACCCTAAACCCGTAATTTCTAAACTAGTTGCATCAATTGGAAATTAAAATAATTAATACTTGAAGATCCGTGAAGCTTGAACACAATAACATCATTTTAAAGTTTGAAATAAACTGAGGGAAAAGTGCTTTAAAAGATACAAGCATAAGACAACAACAAACTATGAATATAGGCATGATTTCTAATGAAAATTAAGAAATTTCCTAATTTGGAAAAAAGCTTGAAAACTCATAAGAGCTTCAATGGGGTTTTGCCAAAAATAGTAAATGATTAACATGAAGAACATGAAATGAAAAATAAACTCAACAACTTAAGAAAAGCTTTCGACATTTTAGGAATCATTGATCTACAATAATAATTAAAGAAAACAACAACAATTAACAACTACAAAGCAAGGTATTAAGAGGAATGAATTATCATTACCAAACCCAAAGATTCAAGAACCAAATCTCCAAGAGGTGTCAAATCTTGAAGAATATCCACACTAGATTACACTACAATTACATTGATGATTGAAACTAAACTAAAAATCTAAATCTAAGAAAAAGGAAAAATGGGTTTTGAAGAGATGGGGAATTTGTCAAGGTCCCCAACTAGCCAAAATGAGGATATTTCATATGGATAATGGGTGGGAAGAATATATAGGTCAATCAAGGGCAAATGTATTTTTCTTTTGCCAAAATCGCACAACCTCAGCATTGCAGTCGATCGACTGGAAAGCAGTCGATCGACTGCTTAGCTGCAGCAATCCCGGAACCTTCAGTCAGTCAGCTAATCAATTTTCATGGTCAATAGGCAGAAAAATACACGGAATCAGCCATCGGTGTCTTCATAAGAGATTTATCCCTTACTCTTGGCTTTCATTTGTCATTTGATTTGTATGGATTGAAATTTTCTACCAAGAGTTATTGGCTCCGCCCCAAAACCTGCCACAAGCAAGGCCATGGCGCGCCGTCTCCACTTAAAGGTGTTTTAGACCATTCTTCGCTTCAAAATTTGGGATTGTTGTAAACACAAAAGTTTTATATATTTCTCTCAACTTTACAATTATATAAGGTGGAGGCAAATGACACTAGTGGTTTTGGAGTTATGCTTGTATTTTGATAACTGATATATCCACCAAGCGAATGCGTGAGGCGACAATGAATATGGCCACATTTCTCGTCGTTTCCGGTCGATCCTCGCACCAAAGATATGTCAAGGCTTGGAAATGAATTCCTCGGGTTTGAATCATCTTCCGACCTCGTCCTGAGCCCACTTTGACTAAAGTTGACCTTCAAAACAAAAACCTATAAAAAAAACTAATAAAATATAAGAAAATTTACTAAAAATAAAGAAAACACTGCAAAACCTAAAATGATGAAAAATATGTCAAGTGAACTCCAAAACCACATAAATACAAGTAAATCACGCACAAATGAGCCGTAAAAATATAGTAAAAAATGTATAAAAATGTGCAAATCAACTACCCCACACTTAGAATAATTTCTTGTCCTCAAGCAAAAATACAATGAAGAATTACAAATCTACCCACCGAATGAACTTAAAACTAATGCAGAAGTATAAGAGCTGTATGCATCAACTTTCTTGTTAGCTTGAACAAAATGACGACAAGGATGCGTTGTTCTAAAAAGTTTAGATTAACTCCCGGAACCTAAAAGTACTAGGTAAACCTCCCAAGTAGGTCCCCCATCCTTACCCCGACTAAGGTCTATCCATGATCGAACCATTAATCGGTTCCCTACTAGCCCAATCATCTACGTTTTCTTTACAAAATTCTAAAGAGAAGAAAAAGAAGGGATGGAATGTGCAAGAGTCTCAAAACTTATTAGAAAGGTGCAACTATCAACCAAGGACTATTGATGATATCTTTTTTTCTCTCTATTTTTTTATTTTTCTCTTTTTTTTTTATTTATATATATATATATATATATATATATATATAATATATATTATATATATATATATATATATATATATATATATATTCGATACGAATTTCGTATATTCACTACAATCGTGAGCGTTTAACACTTCGAGACTCGTTACAATTTACAACATACACTTCCTCAATAAGCGTGCTGAGTTCAAAACCTCTCCGAAAATAAAAAGAGAAAGTACATAATAACCCTATAGAAAGCGTGTAAGAAAATGGGGCTAGTTGAGGCACTAGTTCTAATTTGAGCTCAAGGATAGCACGAATCTAAGGCCGACAAAGTTTCCCACATGTCAAACTACCTAAGTACACTAAATCCGATCGAAATTCTAAACTTCCTAACCATGTGATCAAGAACGCATCATGAATCAAACATTTTACACCTACTTTTTATTTAAAAATAAAAAGCTCACCCGCAAGAGAACGGAGCAATTGTTGGTGGTAAATTGGACTCGAGTCGGATCACAAGGAAGACTAAACGGAAGCTATTCCAGTGTTCGATTTTACGAACATAGAAACAAAAGAAAAGACTAAACTAAACACGCGATCTAATAGGGGTTGAAGTTTTCTAACATCTACAAGCAATAAAATTAAAAGCCTTGAAACGATTATAAAAACGAGGGTTCTAGTGAACCAGGATCATCTCCACGATCAGGGTTGTCAATCCCGATGGTTAAATGACCCTAGGCACTAAAACATTAAACTTAGCCAAAAAACATTAACATATTCAAAAGCATAATTTCAGCAATTAAAAGCATGAGAATTACCAAGCATCTAAACAGCTACTAACCAAATGAGTACAAACTGAAAAAAAGAAGAATAAAAGAAAACTAAATTAATGAAACTAAAGTACAACATCAACATCCAACGATAGTCAAAGCCAAATACACAAAGCAAATAAAAAGGTGCAGAAAAACCTATGATCTAGAAAAGCATCAGCAGCAATCCAATGAACTTCATCGTCGATAAACTATCTTCAACGTCAGACCAAATAGAAACGAAGAAACGACGAACTAAAAATGCTAATCTTGCATGAATCGAAAGGTGGCAAGAATCGAGGGTTCTCTGCATTGTTCTGACCTTCCCCCCAAGTTCCAGCACTCCTGAAATGAAGAGACCACTGGCCTTTTATAGATTTTCCCGAAATAACTGCTCAAACTGCAAGAGCATCGACCGACACGGACTCAGCGTCGGCGTCGACACGTGGCAGGCGCTTGCATTGACCAGGCAGTGCGTCGATCGACGTGAGCACGGATTGATGCAATTGTAAGTTGTGTCTATAGGTGTGTCGATCGATGGAGCTATGATCGACGGTACTGCAGCTTTACGTTAACCGATGTAGGCATCTCCCGGTGTCGACGCGGCACTAGCTGCGGGTGGCATCGACGCGGCGCTAGCTGCGGGTGTCGGCAGCACGTCGTGCGTCTCGTCATCTTCGTATTATAGCTGAAACTAGAAATTAAGAAAAATTAGGTTATTTCATATAAAATAAAGTAGAAACACATTAAACACCAAACGAAACAAAAAACATCAAAAGAAATAAAAAAGACAAAAAGATAAACCTAAACACCCTAAAAGAACACAACACACGATGCAAAAACACACAAAAATCACATACAAAAATGTACAAATCAACTCTCCCACACTTAGCTTTTTGCTTGTCCTCAAGCAACATCAAATCTAAACGTAGACAAGGAAAAGCTAACTACCCGATGTCCTACTCACTAATGCATTCAAATGATTCAAGAAGTTAATGCATTAAATTGACTGAAGACTGAACTAAAAGGACGACACGATAACGTTGAGATAAGAGATTTAGACTAGCTTCCAAACACCTAAAAGTAACGAGTTGACCTCTATGTACGTCACCCATCCATGCCTCGGCCAAAGTCTTTCCCTGCTCAAACCGCCAAGTCGTCACTCGACTAGCCCAGTCATCTATACACCTCTTTAACAAAATAATCTAAGAAAAACAAAAATAAGAACTTAACATGTACAATGATTTCTCTTCTTGTACTTATTATTATTATTTTTTCTTTATTCTGGTAAAGAAAAGAAAAGGAATAAGTTGGACTCGAGTCGAATCACAAGGAAGACTAATCGGAAACTATTCTGGTGTTTGGTTTTAGGAACATAGAGACGAAATAAAACTAAACTAATCACGCGATCAAATAGGGGTTGGGGTTTTATAACATCTACGAGCAATAAAATCAAAAACCTTGAAATGATTATAAAAACGAGGGTTCTAGTGCTCCAGGATCATCTCCACGATCAGGGTTGTCAATCCCGATGGTTCTAAATGACCCTAGGCACTAGAACGTTAAACTTAGCCGAAAAGCATTAACATATTTAAAAGCATAATTTCAGAAATTAAAAGAATGAGAATTACCGAGCATCTAAACAACTACTAAGCAAATGAGTACAAACTGAAAAAAAGAAGAATAAAGGAAACTAAATTAACGAAACTAAAGTACAACATCAACATCCAATGGTAGTAAAAGCCAAATACACAAAGCAAATAAAAATGTGCAGAAAAACCTATGATCTAGAAAAGCATCAGCAGCAATCCAACGAACTTCAACGTCGATAAACGACCTTCAACGTCAGACCAAATAAAAACGAAGAAACGACAAACTAAAAACGCTAATCTTGCATGAATCGAAAGGTGGCCAGAACCGAGGGTTCTCTGCATTGTTCTGGCCTTCCCCACAGTTCCAGCACTCCTGAAATGAAGAAACCACCGGCCTTTTATAGATTTTCCCGAAATAACTGCTCAAACTGCCGGAGCATCGACCGACGCGGGCTGAGCGTAAGCGTCGACACATGCCAGGTGCTTGCGTCGTCTAGGCAGTGCGTCGACCGATGCGAGCACGGATTGACGTGACTGCAAGTTACATCTATAGGTGTGTCAATCAACGGTACTGCAGCTTTGCGTCAACCTAGCATCGACCAACACGGGAATCTCCCGGCATTGACGCGGCGCTGGCTGCGGGCGTCGGTAACACGTCATGCATCTCGTCATCTTCGTATTAAAACTGAAACTAGAAATTAAGCAAAATTGAGTTATTTCATATAAAATAAAGTAGAAACATATTAAACACCAAACAAAATGAAAAACATCAAAAGGAAGAAAAACGACAAAAAGATAAACCTAAACACCCTAAAATAACACAACACACGATGCAAAAACACACAAAAATCACATACAAAAATGTACAAATCACGTCACTTCGCCAAGAGTCCAAGCAAAAATAAACACAGACGACTCAAATCACAAGATTATCGCACATCAATCATGCAAGTCCCTAAAACTCCAAGGATTTCCCAACCACCCCACACCTAGAACCGAGCAACGACCCCATTGCTCATTAAGCATAAAAAAATAAGGTAAAAAGTAGGGAAAGTGTGTATGCCCCTAGAGTCAATTTCGTGATGAAGAGCAGAGCATGTTCGTGGTCCACAGGCAGTCGAGGCAAACAAAACCTACAAAACAAGAGGTGAATTTTTTGTTTTTTTAAATAATTGGGTTGCCTCCCAATAAGCGCTCCTTTAGTGTCTATAAGTCGACGATCTATACGAGCGATGCTATCTGGGGTCTAAGAAGAGGTGGCGATCGTGCCATGCCTTGGTGTTCCTTAGAAGAAACACCGGGTGACAAGAATTACCAAGGTGGTCAAGTGGAGCAAGCCGGATGAAAAAAATAACAAAAGTGCAGACTTGCTTCGGTGGTCGAAAGAGTGAGTAGTCGACCACTAAAACTTGATCATCACAAAATAGGTCGACATATTTCTTTGTTTCCCCGACCACCATCTCCTCACTCTCAACATTAGAAGTAGCCATAGTCGGGCACAAGAGAGTAGGATCCAATGCATCCCCCACTACCTCTTCCACCTCCTCTTGTTCAAGTAGACATAAGGCATAGGGTGGTCGTAAAAGAGGCTCGATTATCTCCACATCCTCCAAAACTAGCACAACCTCATCATGCTCACAAATAGCAAGTAAGCTCAACACTCCAAGTGCCGTTGGAATCCCCAAAGATGACTCCCCAACACATTCCTCTACAATATCTTTAAAAAGAACGAGAGGGGTAATGCCAACTTCCGACCCTTTCTCCTCATCCATCAACTCCACCTTCTTGCACACCTCTTTCAGAAGATCGTCAAAGCTTGAATTGCCATCAACAAAGTTGTGATTGACCACATCAAAGATGGGCATATCATGAAGACAAGGTTATTTTAGCTTGTCTACATCATTGGAAATTTGCTCTTGTTTAGTCTCCATGTGAGCAAGGCGTTCATCCAATTATTGAACCGCATCCACGAGCTCGGCTAAAAGAGACTCTAAGTCCGGGGGTTGGGACGTAGATAAATCTTGAGAAACTGTGGTGTAAGGATCATCGCTCGAAGTATATGAATTTGAGGTGGGTAGATTGTAAAGGTCGTAGCTCGAAGAATAGGAATCATGGATTGGTGCAGCATACGAATCAAATCTCGGGTAAGAAGAAGGTGGGGCGAGTGGAGAATATGAATAGTCAAAACCCGGATCATAAGAGTTGATGTGGCATGAGTAGTCAGACCTGGATTGGGGTAGACCTGATCTAGGATTGCTAGGAAAAGAACCAGGAGGCTTGACCAGCCCGGCCCTTAAGGAAGACCTGGCCTAACTCTCCTTGAGGAAGCCAGAGTGATATATTGAGAAGGGAATTATCCCAGCCCAGGATAAGCCTGGTCTGATGTGGATTCCCTATAAGATAATCCCAAGAGAGAAGGTTCGGGGCAGGTCTGGTACCCTGAACTCCTGAAAAGGGACAAGTGGGACCACTTGTCCCAAATTGGTTGCGTAGCGGCCCTTGATTCGCGGCCTTTGTTTCCAAGATCCAGGATGGGGTCCCCACTGGAAAAACTATAAATACCTCAGCCTCAAGGCTAAGGAAGGTATATCATTCTGGTGCATTCTTTTTCTTGAGCACTGAAATACTCCACACGCTTATCTGACTTAAGCATCGGAGGGCTTTCCACCAAAAAACCTCCGGTGGTCCTTTTCTGACGTGTTTGTGGGTGCAGGTCAGGTTTGTGCAGGGAAAAGTGTTGGTCTCAGAAGTGGTCATATTTTCGGGTGAAACAATTGGCGCCGTCGGAAATCGTTCCATTCTAAGACGTGAGTAACACATGGATTCAGCGGGGCTCCGACGAAATCTGGTGGTGGAGTTGGGTGGTACACCTAGCTCTGCCACACCGTGGGATATGCCAAAATCCACGGGACCATCGGTGACAGAGCCAGCAGAGACAAGGCCATCAGCAGCATCTGGGACAAGCTTCACGCAACCTCCTGGTGGATCTGCACAAGCTGACGGTGGACCGATGAATGATGCCTTTCTCAGGCAATTGTCGTATCTTATTGGCAAGGCTGTGGAGGTGGCTGTCGAGAGGAAGTTTGTAGAATTCTCGACGCCCCCGTCCAAAGCGCCCCCATCCCAGACTGTCCCACCACTAGAGATAGAGCCACCACGCGCCCAGTGCACGGCCCAGACTCCTCTCCAAGATGAGGAGGAGAATTTTTCCACTTCTACAAGTGAAACTTCGAGCCAAACCAACCCGGACCTCACTGAGCAAATGCAAAATCTGTAGAAAGAGGTCAGGGAGTTCAAGAGAAAAATGGCAGGTACAGGGATGGCGCCGGCACGAAGAGGCCACCATTCACTAAGTAGGTCATGCGTGATGATGTACCGGCCTCTTACAGATCCCTAAGCTTTGAGTACAACGGGACGACAGACCAGTGGGATCACCTGAGCTGGTTTGAAATTGCAGCAGCGGTGCATAAATTCTCAGACGCGGTTATGTGCCGGGTCTTCCCGATGACCTTCACAAAATCAACCCAACTTTGGTTTAGCCAGCTGCCCCCGCGCTCTATAAGTAACTTTGACTAATTCAGCTCGGCATTCCTGCACCAATTTACTAGCTACAGGAAGTACCAAAAAATGTCGCTTGAACTGTTCAGCCTGAAACAAAAGGAGAATGAAAATTTTTACGCGCATACATCAAACGATTCATAGATGCAAAATTAAAGGTGTCATCAGCATCTGAGGAGCTCTTGGTTAATGCATTGGCACAAGGGCTCAGGAGGGGAGAATTTTTTCAGTTGTTGGTAGTAAAGCCAGCACTAAAATTTGGCGAGCTCCTGGAATGAGTAGAATAGTACATCCATCTAGAGGAGGCCTTAAAAATAAAAGAAGAGGGAGAAAAGAAAAGTGACTGATACGAGAGAGAGGAGAGGGCGCCGATAAAGAGGTCCAGGCCAGATCTGGCGGGAGGACGACCTTGTTTCGACAAATACACGCCCCTGGCGACACCTCAGGGGGAGATCTTGCAAGCGATAGAGAGGCACCCCGACCTTAAGTGGCCCAAACTTACGCTCAAAAGCTGTGGAAAGAAAGGTCTAACCGATTCTGTCGGTACCATAATGAGTACGGCCATGACACAGACCAGTGTACTCATCTGAAAGACGAGTTGGAGAGAATGGTGCAGGCTGGTCACCTCAAAGAGTTCGTGCAGATGCAAAGGGAAGAGCCTAGGCCCGACTCCTATACGAAAGGTCAGTCTCAGGAAAACAGGCGTAATTTAGACAACCGCAGTGTCGGGCGAAGAAATGATTAGGCGCAGGAAGTACGGGGAGAGATCCTCATGATTACAGGAGGCGAATGGGATGAACATTCCAGACGAACCCAAAATAGCTATGTGCGTGTTGCGAAAGACCTAACCAGAAAGGGAAAGGAAATTGGGCAGGTGGCCCCGAGTCCGAATGTTTATTTTGGTTCCGAAGACGAAGACGGGATTCTATCTCCCCATATGGATGCCTTAGTCATCACGGCTACCATAACTAACTACAATGTCCGGCGAATCTTTGTGGACACAGGAAGTTCAGCGGACATCATGTTTTATGACTGCTTCAGGAAATGAACTTGGACGTGGAATTGGAAGAAGTCACGACCTCGCTGGTGGGATTTGCAGGAGGAGCGTTGAGACCTCTGGGTGCAGTGAATCTCTTGGTCACGTTAGGGGAGGAGCCATTTAGACAGACCAGGACTGTCCGGTTCTTGGTAATGGATGCAGCCTCTTCTTACACTGTTATGACGGGAAGACCGTCCCTAAGTAAATTCCAGGCAGTAATTTTGGTCTATCACATGAAGTTGAAATTCCCAGCTCAGGATGGAGTGGGTGAGGTCCGAGGAGACCAGTACACATCATGCCAGACATACCTGGAAAGCATTCGATGAAATGAGGAAGAGAGACAGTCCAAGAGGGCCAGAACGGTAGAAGACAGACCTGAGATGATCCAGAGAGAGGAGAATTTAATGAATATGGAGGTAGTCCCGGGGGATGATAGTCGAGTCCTCCGTGTCGGGACGACCCTCAGCCCTGAAGTGTTGGTCGATCTGGTAGCACTGCTGCAGAGTAGTGTTGACATATTCTCCTGGTCTCCCCAGGACCTAGTTGGGATAGATCCAGCAGTAGCCGAGCATCACCTCAACATCAGCCCGACAGTAAAACTAGTCAAACAAAGAAAGCGCAACTTTGGACCAGAAAAGGAAGCCATTATTGAAGCATAGGTGGATAAACTCTTGAAGGATGGGCATTTCCAGGAAATACAATTCCTGGAATGGCTCTCCAGCGCAGTCCTGGTGCCAAAGATAGAGGAGGATTGGAGGATGTGCATAGATTTCCGTGACCTTAACAAGGCTTGCCCTAAGAACCACTATTCGTTGCCAAGGATAGACCAGTTGGTCGATTCTACTTCGGGTTGCGAGCTCCAAAGTATGATGGATGCTTCGCAGGGATATCACCAGATTCGGTTAGCCAAGGATGACCAGAAGTGGGTTAGTTTTATAACTCCAAAAGGAACTTAGTGCTATGTGGTCATGCCGTTTGGGCTTAAGAATGCGGGCGCCACATACCAGCGATTGGTAGACAGAATGTTCAAAAATCAGCTCGGTCGAAACATGGAAGTCTATGTAGACGACATGTTAGTGAAGAGTGTGAAAGAAACCTCACATGTGGATGACCTGAGGGAGACCTTTGATACCCTGAGGAAATACAGGATGAAGCTCAACCCTGATGTTGATTTCACACTCTTCACCAACATGTCGTCTACATAGACTTTCATGTTTCACCCGAGCTGATTTTTGAACATTCTGTCTACCAATCGCTGGTATGTGGCTCCAGCATTCTTAAGCCCAAAAGGCATGACCACATAGCAATAAATACAGGATGAAGCTCAACCCCAAGAAATGAATGTTTGGGGTAAGAGCTGGAAAGTTCCTGGGCTACATGGTCACAGAAAAGGGTATCGAGGCTAACCCTGAAAAGGTAAGAGCTATCATGGAAATGCATGCCCCGAGGAACGCCAAGGAAATGCAGTGCTTGGCGGGACGAATTAATGCCCTGAGCAGATTCGTCTCCCACTAAGCTGAGAAAAGCCTACCATTCTTCCAGGCTTTGCGTAAGAAGGCTCGGTTCCAGTGGACTGATGAATGTGAGGAGGCATTTTGGATGTTAAAATATCACTTAGCTAGCTCTGGTCGGCACGGCGCGCAAGCTGCGACCTTACTTTCTCTCACATAACATAATAGTACGGACCAACCTACCGTTGAAGGCCATCATGGACAAGCCAGAGGCCTCTAGACGCCTAGTGAAGTGGATAATCGAGCTCAGCGAGTTCGACATTAGTTTTGAGGCGCGGACAGCGATTAAGGCTCAGGCGTTGGTGGACTTCATGCAGGAAATGACCAGCCCTTCCGAAGAGACAAAGGAATAGACGGTCTACACCGATGGTTCTGTTAGCAACCTCGGCTGTGGTGCAGGGGCAGTGCTAATAGACACGGAAGGGGTCACTATAGAGTACGCTGTACGCATGAATTATCCCCTCTCCAATAATGCCGCGGAGTATGAGGCCTTATTGAGAGGAATACGGATGGCAAAGGACCTGGGTGCAGATCGGGTGTGTGCCAAGGCGGACTCGCAGTTGATATGTAAACAAATAAAGGGGGAATTTAAAGCCAGAGAAGAGCATCTACAAAAATATTTAACACGATTTCGTGAGTTGGTAAGTGGTATGAGCTCATTGATAGTCCATCAAATCCCATGGAAGAAAATGGGCGAGTTGATTACCTAGCCAAAGTGGCCATTTTAGCGACAGACTGCCAGGGAAAAGTAATCACGATGTTGATGGCATACCGGGAGTTCGGGGAAGAAGAGGTGCACGCTTTAGAGGAAGGTGGACAGGATTTACGCCACCCAATTAAAAGATATTTAGAAAAAGGAGAATCGCCAAGTAATAAAGGATAGGCAAATAAGCTACGGATCAGGCTAGCCAGGTTTTGCACCATAAAGGGAGAGCTGTTCAGAAGGGGATACGGTCAGCCTTTGTTAAGGTGCGTAAGCCAGCGGGAGGGCGCTCACCTTCTAAGAGAAATACACGAGGGTTGTTGTGGCAGTCATATGGGAGTTAGGTCCCAGGCCAGTAAGATCATGCGAGCTGGCTATTTCTGGTCATCGCTACGTAAAGAGGCTGAGGACTTTGTCAAACGGTGTGAGAAATGCCAAAAGATGTCTCCCTTGACTCACCAGCCTGCAGAGGATCTCATGACAATGAGCTCTCCTTGTCCCTTTGCAAAATGGGGGATAGACCTGGTGGGGAATATTTCAAATTTACAAAAAATTTATGTATAATGTGAATTTTCAAAGTTTATTTATATAAAGATAATGCAGGTTCATTCTTGTTTGCCAACTACCGGATCTCCCTGAAGCCAGGATTGGCTAAGGGCGGATGCCCATGCAAATTCCTGACTTGATTGTCAGATGAAGCCAGGATTGTTTAAGGGCGGATGCCCATGAAAATTCCTGACTTGATTGTCAGATGAAGCCAGGATTGGCTAAGGGCGGATGCCCACGAAAATTCCTGACCTGATTGTCAGATAAAGCCAGGATTAGCTAAGGGCGGATGCCCATGCAAATTCCTGACCTGGTTGTCAGATAAAGCCAGGATTGGATAAGGGCGGATGCCCACGAAAACTCCTGACCTGTTGTCAGTTTAAGCCAGGATTGGCTAAGAGCGGATGCCCATGGAAACGCCTGACCCCGATTGTCAGCCTAAGCCAGGACTGGCCAAGGGCGGATGCTCTAATTTTCCAGACCTGACGGTAGGTTCAAAATCCAGGATTGGCTAAATTTGAAAGCCCTAATTCGCTTGATTTGATTAAACAGATAAAAAAAAGAATTAGCTAAAGATTGGCCAAAATTTTCGAAGAGAATACTCTTGCATTAAGCACAAAAATTCTAGAAATACAGCAAAGAAAAGATGCATACGCCTTCTTCTACAAATGGAAAACTAGCAAATTTGATTAAAAGTGCAGAAAATAAACAGAAGATCAAAAATTCAGAAAAGCCCAGAAACATTTATCTATGAGAAGCAGAAGTTCTCCGATCAGAAGCCAGAACTCGGCGGATACGCCACAGCTCACGCTTGATCTCATGGTACTGCTGCCGGTACTTGTCGACTCGCTCAGAGATGGCATGAGCCTCGCTGGCAGCGATGGTCAATCGGTTCATCGACTCCATCAGGTTGACTTTTCTTCCTACAGTTGACGATTCAATTGACGGAGCTCGGCCCATTCTCGCTTGTAGTGGTGCTTCTTCTGCCTCTTCCTCTCCAGGAGTCGACACATGTAGTTGATTTTCTCCCGGACAGCAGACAGTTTGTCTGAGAGTTTGAAATTTTCGACAAACAGAGAAAGATTTTTTCGTTTCACAGTGTCAAGTTCTTCAAGCAAGGAAGGAGAAGCCATTGCAGTAATTGAAAGATAACAAAACATAAATGCGCGAATATAAAGAAAATAAAGCACATGCCACAGAATAAAAAGTACTAGGGTTTCCAAAAAACTAGGAAACACTAGGATGTGAAGAGTCGTTACAAGACAAAACATTGTTCAACATACAAAAGAAAACACAGACCAGCCACACAGGCAAACCAACAGATATGTCGGTAAAAGCAAAACTAAGCCTAAACCCCCGCATCTAGCTCCTTCGCGAGATGCTCTACAGCCTCTTCTACCTGAGCCCCAGGAGAGGCTCCTCCCGGTAGCTCACCCAAATCAGCAAAGGTTTGGGAGGGAGTAGATGTGGTTAGTGCAAGAGCCAGACCCGAATTTGGCTGAGCTGCTTCTTGAGAGACTGGGGGAGCAGAAAAGGCGGTAAAAACATGCACAAAAAACTCGGGCTTATCGAGCTTATGCAGGCAGTCTTGATCATGAGAATAACAGAAAGAGGTAGGCTCAGGAGGCTGCTTCAAAACTTCCGCACAATCAAAATGGACTGTAGGCTTCTCCTGGGCCCACTTTTCCTGGGCATCCAGAGTGAGGTGGAAATATACCTCTGCCTCTGGAGCAAGCAGCTGGTACATTTGCTCTGAGCCCAGGAAGGCACGCTGGACATACTCCCGGGTGATCTGGATTAGCCTCAGCCCCTCTTCGGAGTTAAGGAAATCCGTTTTCCATGCTTCACGAGCCTCGGCCACGGTCTCGTCCACCAAACTCCGAGCCTCGACTAAGGACTCATTTCGCGCCTCTTCCCTTTCCACCTCGAGCACTTTCTGCTCTGCCTTCCTTATCTCTTCCAGCTCTTACTCGGCCTTCTTCAACTTGTTGGCCCTCTCTTTGCATAGATCGCGCAGCCTCTTTTCTTTCTCTTGCAGGGACTTGTGCCCTTTTCCAGGTCTGTATTCATCAGGGCCCCCCTAACCCTAGCAACCAGGATGGATCTCTTTGCCACCGCTTAAACAGAAGAAGGAAACTTAGCAAAATGGAGTGAAGGATGAAAAAAGGGAGTAAGGTGAGGGTGAATTACTCTCGCCTCATCCTGGCATAGGGATTCTATGAGGTCCACTTATCTAGGGTGGCTCTGTCTGCGGAGGGGCACTGCCCCTGGATGAACTGGATAGCCAGATGACCAGAGCAGTTTAAGACTGACTTGTTAAACAAGGTGACGTTACGAGTTGTGATTTTAACCTCAGGGCCAGATGTCCCTCCCGGACCTGAATGAGGCCTTTTCGCGAGCCGCCCTGTCCTTTCCCCCGGAGCCAAGGGGGCAACGATTTCAACCTCCGGCTTAGGAGGGGCCTGAGGAGTTCCTGAATCGCTGGCTTCAGCACGAGTGGGTTCAGGTACTGTAGCTCACTGCTCTGATCCTCTGGTGGCGCCCCTCTGGCGAGCAGCCATAATCCTTTGCATCATGTTTTCTGAAGAAGCAAGAATAAGTTAGCCAAGATCGACATAAAAGTACCAGGTCATGCAAAAATATTAAGTTCCAGAGCTGTTAATATCCTTTACCAATTTGGGGGGTCAAGTGATTGTTCTCCTTCTCAATATTGAAGAAGTCAATGGTAGAAGGGGTGAGAAGATCGGAAATAGAAAAGACATGCTCATTCAGATCCGTTGGAGTCAGGGAGACCTGTCTTTTACAGTCAAATGTTGTTGGGCTGGCAACTCCTCAATGGAGAGAGAAGGGAAACCCCATTCCCCTAGACATTGAATAAAAAAGAATTTCTTGTTCCAGGCCTTATTAGAAGTAGGGATGTCGGTGAGGAACCAAACACCAGTCCTGGCACATAAATAGAAATTTCCGGGGGACGAGCTCTTCACTTGGAAGAGCTGGAAAAAGGTTTGAGCTATCGGGACCAGACCAACATACCTCATGACTAAACTATAACTTATAATAATCCTAAAGGAGTTGGGGACAAACTGATGGACGGGAATTCCGTACAACCGGGCTATTTCTAGAATCAAGGGGTACACCGGCAGGCGTAAGCCCACATGAAATTTATCCATAAAAAAGGTTAAAAAACCTGTCGGCGCCTGGTAAGCCATTACGCTGCCATGAGGTCTTAGCAATTCGAATCCTTCCGGTATCTGATTTTTATACCTTAAGGGAGGTACTCGAAGGAGGAGGATGGTGAGGCCGGTGCCGCTGGAGGAGAACCAATGGCAGGAGAATCGGTGACAGAAGAATCGGTGGTGGGAGAGCAAGTAGCAGAAAAATTGGCGGACAAAGAATATGAAGACCTTGACATTATCGGAAAATTAGTAAGGGTTGAAGAATTACCTAATAGTAGAGAAGATCGGAAAAGCTTGGAGATAGTATTGAGTCACCGGAAAAGAAAAGACAGAGAGCAAATGAGCTCGTGAAAACTGAAAATATGGAAAAGTGAGGAAGAGAGAGGATAGCGGGAGTAAAATCAAAGAGGTATTTTCAAAAATGGAAACCAAGTAAAAGCGGGATCTTGATGGGATTACCGCATTTAATGCATGTCAGATGAACAGTACTTTAGGGTATGAGATGGAACACCAACCGTTAAGGTAAGCGCCGCTGACTTATCAGCAGTGCAGTGCTCGAGGAGTCGTGTAGGTATGGTAATTGTCTCTGGATATGGACCGTCACTAATAATGCAAATGATTAGGCCTGGTATCAAGGAAGATTTTTCGGGATCTGGTCAGATACGAAAATTTGGAAGGACGTGTGAAACCCTAATTACACCCGAAAAAATAATATAAAAAGAGAACTCAGATATTCCACAGATCTACCCCAACCATTCTGGGTGGAGGAGTTGATGTGGCATGAGTAGTCAGACCTGGATATGGGTCGACCTGATATAGGATTGCTAGGAAAAGGACCAGGAGGCTTGACCAGCCCAGCCCTTAAGGAAGACCTGGCCTAACTCTCCTAGAGGAGGCCAAAGTGATATATTGAGAAGGGAGTCCCATCCCAGGATAATCCTGGTCTGACATGGATTCCCTGTAAGATAATCATAAGAGAGCAGGTTCGGGGCAGGTCTGGTACCCTAACCTCTTGAAAAGGAACAAGTGGGATTAGACGTGTTGATCCGGTTACGGTTAACCGCCTAACCGGTGGTTTTTAACCGTTGACCGGTCAACGGTTAACCGTAACCGGCGGTTAGTCGGTTAACCGTAACCGTTAACCGGTTAAAACCGGTTAGGTTACGGTTAACCAAAATTTGTAACCGTAACCG
>BMAC01000136.1:1492411-1504931 GCA_014905375.1 Phtheirospermum japonicum
TAGTAGATGAATTTGTGTGAGGATTGGTGTTGGAGAGTGGGGTATTTATAGGTGTCAAAATTGGCAAAAAAAGAATAAAAAAAATATTAAACTGGCCTAAACGGTGGTTAAATCGGTTAATCGGCGGTTAACCGCTCAACGGCTACTTCTATTTTGAATTTGAGCCGTCGATTTTCAACGGCTCATTGATCTCAGCCGTCGATTTTCAACGGCTAATCTGCAGGCCAGTCGATCGACTGACTTTCCTGTCGATCGACAGACTTTCCAGTCGATCGACTTCCTTTCCTGTCGATCGACTGCCAGTCGATCGACTAAAGAGCAGTCGATCGACTAGACTGCAAATTTTGAAAAAAACCGGTTAACCGCCGGTTAACCGCGGCAAAAAAAAAAAAACTGCCGTTTAACAGCCCGGTCGGTTAACCGGTTTAACCGTAACCTTAACCGGTTCTCAACCGGTTAGGTTACGGTTAGACCTAAACCGGTTAATTAACCGACCGGTTATTAACCGGCGGTTAATTAATCGGCCGGTTATAACCGTTTGTGCACGTCTAAGTGGGATCACTTGTCCCAAATTGGTTGCGTAGCGGCCCTTGATTCGCCTTTGTTTCCAAGATCCCGGATGGGGTCCCCACTGGAAAAACTATAAATACCTCAGCCTCAAGGCTAAGGAAGGTATGTCATTGTGGTACATTATTTTCCTTGCGCACTGAAATACTCCACACGCTTATCTGACTTAAGCATCGGAGGGGTTTCCACCGAAAACCTCCGGTGGTCCTTTTCTGACTTGTTTGTTGGTTCAGGTCAGGTTTGTGAAGGGCAAAGTGTTGGTCTCAGGCGTGGTCATATTTTCGGGTGAAACAAGAATCATGAGGCGGTGCATAAGGATCCATGCTCGGATTATAGCAATGGAAAATCGGTGGAGAATATAAAGGGATTGGGCCGGAGTAATCGAAAGGGTGGGCCCATTCTCGACCGCTCGGAGCATACGGGTCATCATGAGATGGAGGAACTCAATAATCAAAAGGTGGAGCATATGGTCATCATAAATCAATGGAACCCGATAGATTAGAGGAATGGTGTATGAATTGGGGTAATCAGAAGTTTTGATATAAGGGTCATCATATGGCAATCTAGCTCGGTAGTTTGGCATCTTCAGTCAGATTAATATCGGATCTTCAAAGATGCGGGTTGAGGTTTTAAATGTAGCTACAAATCACAACACTCAACAAATGAGATTAAATGTACCGGCGAGAAATAAGACAATTCAAATTATACAATAAACTGACATGAAAAGCAAACACAAAAATGCACGGCCTTTAGCCTTCCCCAACAACAGTGCCAAAATTTGATCGAAGATTTCTTAGCACTCTAATTTGAGAAATTATCTCCGCAATAATACGGAGTCAATTGTAAAGTGGTAAGGTAAATTCCGAGTAGTGTCTCTCGAGGAAGGCTAAGAGAAAGTTATTTTGCGTTTGATTTTCGCGAAGTAAGATAAAACTAAATTAACTATGCTAAATAAAGCGTAATTCACTTTAGTTTGGGTTTTTGAAAGTTAATCAACTAAGACAAGAATTAAAAGTGATTTAAATGAGAATAATGAAAAATGAGGGTTTAGGGTGTTTGGTTCATCTCCACGATCAATCGGTTTTTGCCAAGCACTTAATCCATGATTTGGGATGATCAATCCCAAATTTTGATCAAGTATTGAAGTCGTCAATCCCAATTATCGGGTTTGTCAATCCCGAGTCTCAACAAACTCCAATTAATGGCTCTAAACGAACCTAGACCCTAATCCCATAATTTCTAAACTAGTTGCATCAATTGAAAATTAAAATAATTAAAACTTAAAAATCCGTGAAGCTTGAACACAATAAAATCATTTTAAAGTTTGAAATAAACTAAGGAGGGAAAAGTTCTTTGAAATATACAAGCATAAGACAACAACAAACTATGAATCTAGACATGATTTCTAATGAAAATTAAGAAATTTCCTAATTTGGCAAAAAGCTTGAAGAATTCATAAGAGCTTCAATGAGGTTTTGCCAAAAATAGTAAATGATGAACATGAAGAACATGAAATGAAGAACAAACTCAACAAAATAAGAAAAGATTTAGACATTTTAGGAATCATTAATCTACAACAATAATTAAAGAAAATTAAGAACTACAAAGCAAGAAATCAAGAGGAATGAATTATTATTACCAAACTAAAAGATGTAAGAACCAAATCTCCAAGAGGTGTCAAGTCTTGAAGAATATCCACACCAAATTACACTACAATTGTATTGATGATTGAAACTAAACTAAAAATCTAAATCTAAGAAAATGGAAAAATGGGTTTTGAAGAGATGGGGACTTTGTCAATGTCCCCAACTAGCCAAAATTAGGATATTTCATATGGATAATGGGTAGGAAGCATATATAGGTCAATCAAGGGCAAAAAGTCTTTTTCTCTCGCCAAAATTGCACAACCTCAGTGTTGTAGTCGATCGACTAGCAAGCAGCCGATCGACTGCTTAGTTGTAGCAACCGGGAACCCTCAATCAGTCAGTTAATCAATTTTCATGGTCGAGAGGCAAAGAAATACAGGGAATAAGCCATCTATGTCTTCATATGAAAATTATCCCTTCCTCTTGGCTTTCGTTTGGCGTTTGATTTGTGTCAATTGGATTTTTCTACCGAGAGTTATTGGCTTCTCCCCAAAAAACTGCCACAAGCGAGGCCATGGCGCACCGTCTCCACTTAAAGCTGCTTTTTACCATTCTCAGCCTCAGAATTTGGGATCGTTGTAAACAAAAAAGTCTTAGATATTTCTTAAGATTTATAATGATATAAGGTGGAGGTAAATGACACTAGTGGTTTTGGAGTTATGCTTGTATTACAACAAATGATATATCCACCGAGCAAATGCGTGAAATTGAGCGGGTCTTCATTTGGCATGCTGTAGAAAACGAGTAGCTGGCTGGCATGGTTGTACTTCAAATCATAGTCTCGAGCCGTGGGGCCTAAGACTATGGCCGAGCTGAACAGACCGATGGTTGGGCACACGAGGTCGCCTTGTCGCGGCTTGTTTGTATATCGAAGGGCTCGTCCCCCTCCAAAATAGTGTGTACTCCATAGTCTCTCCATCCACCTTACTCTTCCCGATTCCCATAATAATGATCATCTTAATACCCATAATCCTCATCCTCATATGAGTTGTTCGGGCATTTTTGTCCTACCAACCACGATACGGTCGGCCTTCTCCTCTATTTCGAAAATGATTTGGTTCTCGCTCCCGGTTCTTGTATTCATTGTTCCACTATTTGTTTCGAGGCTGGGTCCCGCCGTTACCAACGTAGTTGTACTCAACCTCTAGATTTGCCCAAGCATTGAAGGCTCGGGCTTCTTCTCGGTTCTAGAAGTGTAGTGGTGTTTGGTCGATCAGATTTTCTGGTATCATGATTTGACGGTAGTCTTGGGGCTGGGCCCCCCTGTTGTTTCCACCTTTGAGTCGAACTAATTGCTCTTTCAAATTAATTTTAGTTAAACAATACGTTTCTAATTTTAAAAGGTTATACGTTTTGAAAGCAAGTTCGCCCGCAAGAGAAAGGGGTCACTATAAACTGACAAGTTAAATCGAGTCAAATTCTCAAGGAGTGGAAATACGGGGTTGACAATGTTTGTTATGTCGAACTTCACAAATTATAATTCTAAACACGCGAACAAAAGGGGTTTTTTATTTTGCAAAAACTAATAGTATTGTAAAAACAAACTATAATTTAAAACTAATCCTGCAAAGAGAGCGTCGATCTCTATAGAACATAACTAATGTTTATAAAAACTAAGAAACCATTTTAAAAATGAATTTAAAGACTATTCGAATACTTAACAAGAGAATTTAACTAAAAATTCTCATTCAAACATTTTATCAAACACCCAGAAGGCATTGACAAATTGCACTTCTAATAAGAATAATTACCAATATAAGAACTATATAATGGCAAGGATATTGATCAACCAAGTCATCCAAAACAAGTTTTGAAAATGAAAACAATAACAATTTATCTCACTCAACAAAGATTCAAAACAAACCACACATTCCAACACAAAGTTTCTAAACAAGAATTATTCACCCAAGGGATTAACAATTACAAAATGGAAATAGAGTTTTATTCGATGGGAAGAATTCAGTAGGCCAATCCTGTCGGATGTCAGATCCATCCGACCGGATGAGTGTCCTTGTAGCTACTTCTTGGCGCTGACTTTCTCGTCCTTGTCTCTCGATTCTCGTAATGGTTTACGAGCTTTATCCTCTTGAACTCCCAGGCTTGTCAAGCGCTCTAGCTGCATGAGAAAATACAGAAGTCATCTCAAAAGGACCAATTAATGATCAAAAAATTGAAAAGTTAAGTAAAAAGCCGTGAAATACAAAATTATGCAAAATAACCTAATCTCAACCCCAAAAAGATAAAAAAATGACTCAAAACATATAAAGAAACTCATAAAAAAATACGTACGAATCAGTACCTGAAGAAGGGGAGTCCATAAATATTGAAGAAATATACAGAAAAAAAGATCAGATTCGTTTAAAAGTCTTTTGGACACGAAGGGAAACAAGACGTAAGCCTATGGCCTTTTTTCTATCTTTTCTGTATGGTTTTACATATTTTTTATAGTTTATGCTATGCTTCGAATATGAATATATATATATATATATATATATATATTTATATATATATATACACACACACACATACATAGATACATACATACATATAAAGATACATACTGTTCATTGTTGTTGATGTTAGTTGCATGCAGTAAACACAAAAATATGCTAATTTGATTATTTTTTGATACTCAGTTATTTCCTTTAAAAGGTACATAAAGTATGCGGCAGATAAGTTTATCGATTAATTTTTTATATGTTTATCGCCTTAATAATAGTTCATTGATCATTGAACAATAATGTTTTGTAATTTTGAAATAATTAATGGTCATTATCTTTATGTATTAAATGGACTTTCAGACAGTAAAATTCTCTTGAGTGCAATTATGTGATAAGTATACGATTTGTCAGCTATTGTATTACGTGAATACCTGATGATTTATTCTGGGCATTACGCTTGAACCGATTTTGTGGGGTTAGTTGTTTTATTTTTATTTATTTATTGGTTTATTATTTTTGACAGTATATGGCTGTGACGCTTATCTTCGTGCATTATAATGGTGAGTTTGACCAGAATAATAAATACATTAACTTCGAGGTGGTGGGGGTTGCGATTGGTGAAAGCTGCAAGTATGAAGACTTGAAGAAGCTTATTGCAGAACAAATAAAAGTTAATACGAGTGATAAAATTATTGTGTTGAAGTATTAATTGAAGGATGAATACCCACCAGTTTCGATAGAAAATGATATATGCTTAGAGTTTTACAAAGAGTTGAAGGCGAAGGAACGTGATTATACAATATTCTAGTTATGCACGACAATAACAGAGATAGGACGTGAAATTGTGAGTTTCCTTGCGACACCCGGACGAGGCATAAATGTTGGTAAAACTAATTCAACGCAAGTGCACCATTTGCGGGATGCAATGTTTCTTGATACAAACATAACAAAGGTTTGCGTTTTCGATTTTGCAAATGAGGCAGCAAGTGTAATTATGCAGGAGGTTGATTTAGTTTCGAGTAAAATAATTGAGATACCACGTGAGAGAGATGATATCGAACATGAAGACATTGAGCATGGTGATGTGGCAACAGGTCAATTATTCAGGAGTGAAGAAGTTTTAAAAAGATTCTTGAGGTTTTTTGCGCTAAGTCAGAAATTTAAATTCAAAGTTGTTTAGATGATGAATGTGGTTGGTTTGTGAAAGCTTTCTGTGTTGGTAGTTCTAATATTTTAAAGGTGTGTTCCATGCACAATACGCACATATGTCCGATAGATAAGAGAATGAACGAGCAGCGGCAATCTACTCGAGTGTATTATGAAAAGATTTTGTAATTTAAAAACGACGTATACACTAGCAGACATAATGAGGGACATGAAGTATGAACATGGGGTTAATTTTAACTACAAAAAAGCATGGAGGTCGAAAAGAAGGGCAATGGAGGAAGTTCGAGGTAAACCAGACGAGTCATATCATATGGTTGCTTGACATCTCGAGTTGTTGACTGAAGCGAACCCCGGTAGTTTGTGAAGTTGAAGATATACGACGATAACAAATCCCAATTCCTGTTCATGTCAATGTACGCATTGATCAAAGGCTGGCACCATTGCAGGACAATCGTACAGTGTATGGTGGCACTTTACTAACGAGAAGTGTGCGGGATGCAAACACACACATATTTCCACTCGTATTTGCGGTGGTGGATTCTGAAAATGATTTTTCATATGAGTGATTTCTAAATTTTAGAGGAGCGATTGGTACGAGGACGAGTATGTGCATTGTGTCTGATAGGAACAAAAGTTTGGTGAAAGCAGTTACGAAGGTTAGTTCAATGGACGTTACTAATTTTAATTATAATTTATTTATTTTTTGTGATTCATGTGGTACTAAACTGGAAAAGATATATATATATATATATATATATATATATATATATATATATATGACCAGACTGTTTTTTACAACAAATATATAAACAGACCATGTTTGCATTATATTAAGTTGTTTGGAAGTCTTCCATACAAATCTGAGCATCTACGTGTAAATGATTTATTTGTGTGTGGTACAATAATTTCAAAAAAGCGAATGTGCAAAAACTATTATTTATGCACATTAAAATACATAGTGGCATTTGTATATGATTTTTAAAGTATGGTGGCTTCGTGATTTTTATGTTTCGAGCTTGTTCACAGAATAAATTTTTTGTGTGATATTTTGTGGCATTATAGTTGATTTTACAAATATGGTGTCGTTATACCTAAGAAAATATTAAACATCTTTGCAAGTTTATCCCGATGTGGCGCAATGTTTTTGCATGTATTATCTTGGGAATAATCTAAAATGTCACTTCAAGAAAAAAAATGCAAAAGTGGTACGTCAAACATTCATTGTAGCTGCAATAACATACACAACAGATGAATTCAGCGTACACATAAATGAGTTGAAGAAAATGGATAATAGAATTGTCGAATACCTCGAAGGCATTAGAGTTGATGAATGGACTCGGGCATATTCTCCACATAATCGATGACATCTAATGTGGCCGAGTTAGTAAATCTAGCCTTAAGATTTGTGAGGGAGTTACCTGTGAAAACTCTATTAAAGTGTTTAAGGGCATTACAACAAAATTGGAACATTGCAAACGGTGAAAAAGCAAAATTCACTTTCACGCTTTGACTAGAAAGGGCCAAGATATGATGGAAGAAAATTATAAAAAGTCATTGAGGATGTCGGTGAGTATTATTTATTTTTTGTATATTTGTATTTGTACGTGTATATTAATATATTCGTGTTTATTTCTGGGATATAATAGGTACACAAAGTGAATGATAGAATAAACCAGGTGTTAGTTGGACAGTCAATTTTTGTGGTTGATTTGCAAGATAAAGCGTGCACACGTGAGTGGTTCCAAATGGATGAACTCCCGTGTAACCACACTCTAAGCGTATTGAGAGGTGGAATGAAGATGTGATTTGTATCAAGAGTCCGTTTATCCTGTTAAGTGTGAAGGGACATGGGAAATACAAGATGGTGTGGGCGATGACGTAGTTCTCCCTCCAATAGGGAGAGTAAGATCGGGTCGACCGAAAAGGCCATGGACACCATCTGTAGGCGAATACCCTCATAAAATAGAATGTGACAGATGTGGAGGAAAAGGGCAAAATATCAAGACTTGTAGGGATCAACCATCCGGTCATTGAAGGGTTTAATTGCAAGATTAGTTATAAATAAATATATTGACATTCCCAGCATGACCATTGCAATTTTATTTTATATCTTTTTTAATAATTCAATTGTCAACCATTTGGAAGACATTTGATAAGAATGCTTATTTGGTTGTTATAACACTTCCCTTTATATGTTTTTGTTTTATTAAGCTTGTAGACAACATATATCCAAGTATGTTGGAATGAACTGACTTGATATAACATATATCCAAGTATGTTGGAATGAACTGACTTGATTGTTTGGTTCATGTTACAACATAAGAGTTGATAGGCAATTAAATCATATGTTTTTTCTGGACTTGATAGTTGGTTTCTAACACACATGGTTGACGGCCTGCGGACTTGCTGTATTGGGGCAATAAACAACTAACAATAATAGTTGATAAAATGAATGTAACAGCAACATCCATTACTGCAGTGGAACAAATAATAAATGACATGTAAACTAAGAAAATAAAAGACTATGTAAACGAACATACAACTTGGTACAAATATGCTAAACAACTAATAAACACTCCATATACCAACTACATATATCAAGATTGGACGACGCCAAAATCTTGATTTGAACTTTTGTGTACCTACTTATAAATATTTGTCAAATTTTAAAATCTCGGCCGCAAGAGAACGAGATTGCGTGTAGGTTGATAAGTTGACTCAAGTCGTCACTCAATGAAAACTAGATTCGGAAGTGTTTCTTGTGTTTGTCGTTCACGAATAAGAAATAAAAACAAAAATCTAATCTAAACGCATAAAAACAATAAATTGATTAAAACGAATAATAATTAAATCAAAGGTTTTTGAAAAGTTTTATGAATAAAGGGTTCTAGTGTTTCGAATCGTTTCCACGATCTCTTGGGAAAATCTCAATTGATGGTTCACGACGATTCTAAGCTCTAGACCTGTTAGATCTAGCCAATATATCTCATCAATTTTATCATCAATAAACTCAACTCAATCATCAATCCAGTCAAGATCATACAATTCATCATACATGGGGTGTGTGTGTGTGTGTGTGTGGGGGGGGGGGGGTATTGTTTTGTTTGTTTTGATTATTTCCAACTACCAAGCAAGAAATTAAAAGCATAATAATTAATTAAAACTAAATTAAATAAAAGAAATAAAAAACTTACTTATTAAATAATGAAGAATAACAAGTCTTAATTGTAGAAAACTTGAATCTAAATTACCTAATAGTTAATCTACTTAATCTAAAAACTAGAAATTTAAAACTAAGAAATATGGAGGAAAGAAAATAAAGAACACTCTTGGGTTGTCATCCCAAGAGGTTCCAGAGTTGGGAGAGAGTTTTTCATGTGTGCTAGGCATGTCCTTTTATAGGATTTGGTGGTCTTCTTTTCTACCACCAAATCCTTCTTCGAAGAGGTATCTTGATTTTATTTCCTTTTTAATTCCAAAGACTCCAATAATAACTATTCAATTCTAATCCTTCAATGGAAAGGTTCTTTCCCCTTGACCAAGTCTTCCCAACTGTTGTTAATATAGTAGGACCCTTTTTAAAAACGTGTTGGAGCCGGGCTTGCTCGTTTTATAGGCCGAAAACTCTTAATTTCCGAAACAGTGATCGCACTGGGTAACCCGGTGTCGGCGGATGTACCCAGTGTCGGCCAACCAGTGCAGCAAGTGTCGGCAAGGGCGTGGGCATGTCGGAAGGGCGTGTCGGCGAACTCGAACACTGGGTAACCCAGTGTGGATCAGCGTACCCAGTGTCAGTTGTAACACTTCAAATCGAGGCTCGTTTTCGCTAAAACTTCACTCGTATGCCCACCCTCGACTATCTTGAGGCCAAAACACTTCAAAATACCTAAAATAACATAAAATTAAGTAATTATAATTACGATATGATAAAACAAGTTGGAGATAAGAAAATACGAAAATGTGCTCAATCTATCCAATTCTCACCAAAATCAACAATAAAAACGAATAAAAACACTCACTAATATCAAGAAAAATTCGTGTTTAATCAACTACCTCACGCCTTATTGGTTTGTTCGTCCTCGAACAAATGATAATTTCAAAGTATAACAAGAATGAAAATAAGATCAAGTAAAGAGTCGTGCGATGCTACATCGATAAATTTGAAAATATAGATACATGTCACAAAACTTCAAACACTCCACCCTTATTGCATTGTCGCCTCAAAATCAAATTCATGCATCCTCTCAAAGGGTAATATATATGAGTACGCTCAAAAGCACTCAAGAAATTTTTATAGGGACGTGTTTACGCTCAAATCATACAAATACAAGCATAATAAATAAGTACTGAAAATCAACCACTTTTCATCGCAAATTAAGTTTGTAACCAACAAACAATCAGAAAAGGTCTTTTCGGGTTGTAATATAGGCTCTTTGGACGGGTATGGAATATATAAGTCGTGTGGCTAACTCACGATCTAACGTGATCAATAACTCACTCAACCTATTCTAATCACGAAGCAAAGTGCTTCAACTCATTCAAGAAAAACCTCACTAAACATTCATAACGTAGCCTTTGCACTTAGGCTATTTCTCAACTCGTAACTCTAAACCGACTTTTGATCAAACCACTTAAACAATCTAGAAGCTTATGCTATGCTTTTTCTTAAACAAAACTCTTGCCTCTTAAACATTAGACTTCATAATAAAATAAACAATAATAAACAAGCCTTTATTAGCGTAGGCAATGACTAAACATGATTCACCATCTTTCTTTTTCTTTTTTTTATTTTATCCCCTTTTATTCTTTTTTATGGGGTCGTTTTTTTTTTTTTTTAATATTGAATGATGGTGGTCCTTAATTACAAACTTTTCATAAATCCCTGGTAAAGTCTCCAAAACACAAATAACCAATAAGAATAAATAACTCCTACCCCACGCTTTTAATGGTCGTAGGAGTCCTCTCATAAACACTCATGGCTAATGGAAATGGATTATTTGTCTATGATTGGCTCATTCGGAATTTATAGTGGCTAATATATATGGATATGGCCGGAATAAGGTTTTTTCTGTGCCTTAACATCATGTTCAAAGCTAACTACACACAGCGAATTCAAAGAGATCTCAAAACAGAACTCACTCAAGTACATGCAATGATGATAAATACTTAGGCTACTCACTGGCTTTTTGCATGAAATTTTTGAATTGACGATGCTTTTAAGGTTTTGCGAAATCAATTGCGTCCAAGTACCATTTTMCAATATATAGATAATAATTTTGAAAAAATTTATGCACTTATACATGCTCAAAGACAAGAATCTCAAATCATACTTAGTTAACTTCGACAGGTAAGCCAAATCACTTATACACTTATACACGCGGAAATAGTGATCAACCACGTAAAATATTAGCTACTACAAAACCATGAATTCAAATTGCACAATTATAAATCACAAATCATACTCAACCATCCCCTCCTCTAAAAATTCGGCAATCTTCTGATTGCCATAAATATATATAAAATTAAATCAAAAGAGGAAAGGAGTAAGAAAGCGTCCTTGAAAATTAAATAGTCGAGCTGCTCCATGGAATGGCATTGTGCAAACATCCTTCGTCTTGAATCCCGTGATCGAAAATGTCTTGTGTAACGCCCAAGTTTTTATTTTCTTATTATGCTGAGGCCAATATTTTTTTTTTATTTATATTCTATTGTTACAAATCCAATAAGCCTTTTATTCAAATCCAATTACGTTATTTTCATTTTATTTTATTTTTACCAAAGCCAAATTCAAAACCCATAGAATTCTATATAATCGAATTAACAATTCGGTTACCAAATAAATTATATATATATATATTTTCACTTCTAAAAAACTACTACTATTTATTTAATTAATTTAAGAATTTCTATATAATAAAATTTCTAGTGCGATTGTTAATTATATTTTAAAGACTATTATATTGTAGTTGTATCTATGTAGATGATCTCAAATTATTTTAAAATCTTGTTATAATCAAATTAATAGATTTTAGTTTTAAATAACCTAAGAACTCTAATTAAGTGAATTTATAGTTCAATTTCAAATAAATCGGTGGTGATTGGGCTGGAGTCGGGCTGTAAGGTGGCTGTGGTTGGCGGGCGTGGAGGTTGTTGGCGTGTTCCTCGGTGGCCAAGAACTCGTTTGGATAGGGGTTCGTCTGGGTGTGAGTCGTCTTGGCGGCAAGCCCGTCTGCGACTTGACTTGGCCAAGGGCCTGACTTGATGTTGTTGTGGTTGCCGTTTTTCGGAGGTTTGGTTATTTTGTGACGTTGGCGGGGGTTCGTCAATGGCGTGGTTTTGCTTGCGGCCGTATGCACTGTGAAAAATAAAAACTGAAAGGCTTGGACTTGCTTATAAACCAAGCTTAGGATTTAATTATGGAAGGTTAGGGCTTAAGGTTTAGTGGACTTAGGCTAACCATTGGGCTCGTTTTTAAAATCCGTAAAGAGTCGACCCAATAAACGATCTTAGATTTTTAAATCGAATAACCATGAATGACTTAATAATATTTTACATAAATAAGATAATTATAATATAAATAATTTATAATAAATTTTAGTAATCAAAAATATTTCATAGACGACTTAATAGTAATATAAATAAATAATTAAATTACTAAATAATTATAATAATAATTTGTTAGAAATTGATAATATAATT
>BMAC01000136.1:1514453-1529133 GCA_014905375.1 Phtheirospermum japonicum
TTATGACCCTCGAGCCGGTACCTTGGCTTGTCAAGCCCCGGCAGGCCGAGTGACCTTCTATGCCGATCAGTTTAGCGTAGGCCTGCGCTTGCCTGTTCATCCCATGATGTTGGAAATTGCTCAGATGTATATAATCCCTATCTTTCAGTTTTCCCCTAATTCTTTCCGTATCATGGCATGTTATAATCTGGCCATGCGCTACGCCGGCCAGGACCCTACAGCCCTGATTTTTTATCAGCTCTTCTTGGCGAAGAGCCTTCCTCCCGACTGTTTTTACCTTACTGCTCGGCCAGGAGTCCACTTCATCCACAAACTCCCAACTTCCCATAAATCTTGGCGCAAAAAGTTCTTTTTCGTTCATTTCGAGGGGGACTAGGGTTTTGACCCTAACCCTATTAATAGTTTACCCGCTTATCCGCCTTCAACCGCAGCGACTAGGCCTCCCCGCATTCAGAAAATAGTGGCTACCCTGAATGCCAATCCGATTAACGTGACGGAATTTCTCACTCCTTCAGTTTTGCAAACCTTTAATGAGACCTGTGAAATGGGTCCTCTGCCCACCAGGATTGGTAAAAGAGGCCTCCTTATCTTGACACTACTGCATCATGTTTTTCCATTCCATGCCTCTAACTTTTGTCTTCTTATTTCAAAGAAAATGATGCGCTTGCTGTTTGAGGCTACCGACAGAGAAGGCACTGCGGCTGACTCAACTGCACCAACTCGGGAGACAAGTGGAGCTGGCGTAGTCCAAACCCAGAGTTCCCCTGTAGCCGTGCCAACAGTACATCCACGCTCAGTAAGGCAGGTCATTTCAGACTCGGAGGAGGAGGAAACACCTCTTAAGAAGAGGCCCCGGTCTAGCCGAGGGCGAGGCATAGTTATTTCAGGCAACCCTACTCCCGCTCCGGCCGCAGCTCCGGCTTCCCCCACCGTGCGCAGTTCCGGTCCTCCTCGAAAGACCTCAGTTTTAAACTGTTCTGGAGATGTGGCGGTTCGCCACGTGAGCGGCCAATGCTCCCCCGAAGACCTGCGAGTTTTGGAGCAGATGAGCGATCGGGAGCTACTGGAATCCTGGTGCCAGGACGAGGCTCGGGTATGTTACCCTTTATTTTCTTTTCTCCTTATCTTTCCTTCCTTTTTCATTTGGCACTCTTTCAAAGTTCTGCCGATTTTCAAATCTTCTCTGAGGCTGAGGCGAAGAGGGCCCTTTTAGCCATCAGGGCGACCCGATCTCTGGGCCAAACAGACTTGGCCAAGGAGAATGCCGACCTCAAGGAGAAAATGCTACGTCTGCGGGCCCTATCTAAGGACAAGGTGAAAGAGGTGAAGAAGCTGCAGGAGGAAGTGGCTGGGTTGAAGAAAGCTCAAAAGAAGATGATAGAGACGGCTCGACAGGAGGCCAAGAATGAGGGCATTGCTGAGGCGAGGAGCCTAGCCGACGAATCTTTGGCTAAAGCTAAGGTTGGATGGAAAGCAGAGTTTCTCTTCCGAAGAGGGGTTGAGTCTAGTTCAGGTGGCCAGGGAGGAAACCAAGAAGGCCTTCTTGGGATCAAAAGCCCTTTTTTCCTTGCTCTTTCCCGAAGCCGTAGTGTATTACAACTATGGCTTGGATGAGCAGGCTAAGTGGGTCAAAGACAACCCCGAAGCTCCCTTTGACCGGAAAGTTCCACTGAAAAATCCCCCTGAGCCAACCTCCTTTTCATACGACCCTTCTAAGGACCACCTTCACACTACGGGGCCCGTGGAGTTTGCCGAGCATGTTTATGCCGTTTTGCACCCTTCCGTTCCTATCCAGCCTCAGCCAGACCTGGCCCTTTCCGTTGTCCCCCTGACTTCATCTCCCTCCCCAACCTTTGCTGGTCTGGGTGAGCTGCCCGGGGGTGCTTCCCCTGGAGGTCTGTCGGGGGATGCTGTAGAGCAGCTGTCAATGGGGCTTGGGACAGAGATGGATGTCGAGCCTTAAATTGGACAAAATCCTTTTATTTTCCAGCAGATCTGTAGGATGCCTGTGTGGCTGGTCTGACTGTGTTCTCTGAAGATTGTAATATTGAATAATTACTGATTTTCTTATTAATGAATTTCTTCATTTTTGTTTTCTTGTCGTGTAATGACCTTTGCATTACCTAGGGTTTCCTTAATATCCGGAAACCCTAGTACCTGTCGGTTTTCCTGTCACGTGCCTGCCCCTCTTTAAATTCTTGCTTGCATTTCCATGATTTCTTAATTTTCACCCCCTTTTGTCTGATCCTCTCAATTATCTGTCATGTCTTCTTCCCCTCTTATTGATGAACTTAGCACCGTGAAGCGTAAGAACATTGCCCTTGTGGTCGAAAAGTTCAAGCTCTCTGATCAAATTGTTTCTTTAAAAGAGAAGATTGGCTCCCTGTACCGCTTTCTGGAAAGGAAGCGACAGAAGAAACGCTTTTATAGGAGGGAGTGGGCTGAGCTCCGGCAAGTTAATCGCCAGCTTCAAGAGGAAAAAGCGGATCTGATTGAATCGGTGAATCGTTTAGCTCTCGTTGCCGGCGAAGCGCAGTCACTCTCCGATCGCTCCGACAAGTACCGCTGTCGCTTTCATGAGACGGAGCGTGAGCTCTGGCGCGTTCGCCGAGCTTTAGCCACAGACCGGAGATCCTCTCCATGATAAACCCTATGTTTTTATTGCTTCTTTAATTTTTGAACTGAGAATGTTGGCCCAGGCTTTTTGGTTTGTATCCACATATGTTCAATGAAATGGGAGGGATCATAGTTTCCCTGTATGTTTTTATCTGTTTACTCCTGTATTTCAAGGATTCTTGCAACATTTGTTCTCCTTGCTTCGAGCGATTCTGAATTCATATCAATTCTGAATTCCTCCCGGCTGACTTGTGGTGTCGAGTAGACCCGGCAAAAGAATATTCTAGATTGGCCCATCCGGGCATAAGCCAGTAACCAAGCTTCTTCTTCTCTTTTCTTTTCTTTTTTTTTTTAAAGTTTATATCAATTCTGAATTCCTCCCGGCTGACTTGTGGTGTCGAGTAGACCCGGCAAAAGAATATTCTAGATTGGCCCATCCGGGCATAAGCCAGTAACCAAGCTTCTTCTTCTCTTTTCTTTTCTTTTTTTTTTTAAAGTTTATATCAATTCTGAATTCCTCCTGGTTTCATAGATGCGATTTTAGGACACATTTGTGTTTAAGTTGTTTTTAAGAGTTTCTATTCCTGTCAAGAAAGACGTAGGTTTTAAAAGGATCGAAGAGATCTGCCTTATGCCAGACCTGACTCGTAGTATCAAGCAGGCAAAATTATGAGCAGCCGCCTTTAGCCAATCCTGGCTGAAACTGATAATCAGGTCAGGCAAAATCATGGGCAACCGCCCTTAACCAATCCTGGCCGAAACTGACAATCAGGTCAGGCAAAATCGTGGGCAGCCGCCCTTGGCCAATCCTGGCCGAAATTGACAATCAGGTCAGGCAAAATCGTGGGCAGCCGCCCTTGGCCAATCCTGGCCGAAACTGACAATCAGGTCAGACAAAATCGTGGGCAGCCGCCCTTGGCCAATCCTGGCCAAAACTAACAATCAGGTCAGGCAAAATCGTGGGCAGCCGCCCTTGGCCAATCCCGGCCGAAACTGACAATCAGGTCTGGCAAAATCGTGGGCAGCCGCCCTTGGCCAATCCCGGCCGAAACTGACAATCAGGTCAGGCACAATCGTGGGCAGCTGCCCTTAACCAATCCTGGCTTGTGTAGGCCTTTTTTCGCGCCAAAACTCAACTTTACCTTCCCGCACTTTTCTAAGTCCCTTTTCGCGCCAAATTAGGGTGATTTCCCGCTTTTTCTCCCTCTATATAATGGTGTCGCGCTACTGCTTACATTTCTTGCATAATGGCGTCGTCATCAACTCCCAACGTCTTTTCCCATGAGGAGCATGTCCGTCTACTTCAGAAGAAAGGTTGTCTGAAGGCAGAAATTGCCGAATTGCAAGATAAGTTGCAAGAACGCGCTAAGAAATTGGCTGAGAAGAAATCGCAACTCCGCAGAGAACGACAACGCCTTGAACAAATCAATGCTAACTTGAAAAGGGAGAAGGCGGAGCTGTATGTCGATTGGGACATCACGGTGAAGGTGTCCGACCGCTTTCGTGTTCGGCTTTTGGAGTATGAATACGAGATCAAGCGGCTCCGTCAGCTTCTCGATTCTGTGCCCTCATCTTAGGGTTGTATTTCTATTTTTCATGGTTATGATTTGTGTACTTGTGACTGCGAATATTCTTATGAGAATATCTGCTTTTGTACTACTGCTGGAGGTTCTTTTAACTAAATAAATGTTATTCGCTAGTGTTTTGAAGGTGTCTTATTGTTTCCTTCCTGTCGTAGACCATAAATTCAACCATAAATCTACTTCAACCGATCAAGCACAAAGCTATTACATTTAAGTGTAAAATTTCCGTAAATTGACAATGTTCCAAGCGCGAGGCAACGCCGTGCCATCCAACTCTTCCAGTCTGTACGCGCCACCAGGCAAGGCCTGGGTAACTTTTACAGGTCCTCGCCAAGATTCTTCTAACTTCCCCTTTACTCGTCCCAAATCAGCCCGTCGTAAGACCAGATCTCCCACTTGGAACTGTCGCTTGGCCACAGTTTTATCATACGCCACTTTTATCCTTCCTTTAATATGCTCCATTCGTATTGCAGCCTGCTCTCTTTTCTCCTCAATCAGATCTAAAGCATCCTGCCTTAGCAGCTCATTTTGTTCTTCATCAAAATTCTGGATCCGATGTGTTTTAAAGCTAACCTCCGCGGGGATCACCGCATCCATACCATACACAAAGCTAAATGGGGTTTCACCCGTGCTTCCCTTTGGGTTCGTGCGGTACGCCCATAGCACGGAACTCAGCTCTTCCACCCACTTCCCTCCAGATCTGTCCAGTCGCGTTTTGATTCCTTGAACTAAAATACGATTAGTTACCTCAACCTGACCGTTCGCTTGTGGGTGGTACTCAGCTGTAAAGTGCTGCTGAATGTTCATCTTGGAACACCAAGCCTTTATCTTGGCTCCTGCGAATTGGGTCCCATTGTCTGACACCACTATTCATGGTATACCAAAGCGACAAATCACGTTCTTCCAAATGAAACCCATTACAGCTTCCTCTGTTATTCTAGAGAGAGCCTCGGCTTCCACCCACTTGCTGAAGTAGTCAATAGCCATGATCAAAAACCTTTTCTGAGCTGGGGCCATTGGGAATGGGCCAACCAGATCAATACCCCATTTTTCGAATGGGCAGGGGGGACTCATCACCATGAGCTCCTCCGCTGGTTGATGGATTAGCGGGGCCATTTTCTGGCATTTTTCACATTTTCTAACGAAGTCCTCAGCTTCTTTCCGCAAGGACGGCCAGAAATAACCTGCTCTCAATATCTTATTGGCCAGAGCTCTGGCTCCCATATGGTTGCCACAGCAACCTTCATGTATCTCTTTTAACACCAGCCCTCCTTCTGTTTGCGATAGGCACTTCAAAAGGGGTTGACCAAATCCTCTCCTGAATAACTCTCCCTTGATCAGGCAGAATCTAGCGGACCTGCTCCGTACCTTCGCCGCTTCTCTTTTTTCTCCCGGCAAGACGTTCTTTTCAAGATAATCTTTTATAGGGGAACGTCAATCCTCCTCCTCAGCAATTGTACAGATCTTCTCAACACCAAACTCCTCTTCCGCTTTCAATAGAGTGATCGTTCGTTCATAATAGTCCGCAGTTGAACTTGCTATTTTGGCTAAGAAGTCCGCGCGACCATTTTCCTCCCTGGGAATCTGAACAACAGTTAACTCTTTCATACCCTTGGCTAGCTCTCTGAATTTAGCCAAGTATTTCTGCATATGTTCTTCTCTTGTTTCAAAATCTCCGCTAATTTGTTTACACACAAGCTGAGAATCAACCTTGGCGCATACGCGATCTGCACTCAGGTCTTTCGCCATCTGGACACCTCTCAATAGAGCTTCATACTCCGCCACATTGTTAGAGAATGTCAAACTCGGTGGATACCCCCTCTGGATTGATCAGGATAACTCCCGCTCCGCAGCCCTGATTACAGACAGAGCCATCCGTAAAGATCGTCCATCTCTCTAGCTCCTCGGGGAGGCCGGTCATTTCTTGCATGAAATCTGCTAATGCCTGAGCTTTAATTATTGTCCTAGCTTCAAAGCTAATATCGAATTCACTCAGCTCAATTATCCATCTGACCAATCTTCCCGATGCTTCTGGTTTAGCCATGACTGCTTTCAAAGGCAAATTCGTTCGTACAATTATACCATGCGACAGGAAATACGGACGTAATTTCCGGGCCGTTCCCACAAGGGCCAGTATTGCTCGCTCTACCTCCACATATCTTACCTCGGCTTCATGTAAGACCTTGCTCCAGTAATAAACCGGCTTCTGGATCTTCCCTTCTTCTCGCAGTAAGACAGAGCTGACTGCTTGCTGTCCTATCGATAAGTACAGAATGAGAGGTTCTCCCAGAACGGGCTTTGTTAGTAAGGTCATGCTAGCTAAATGCTCCTTTAATGGGACGAATGCCTTCTCACACTCGCTACTCCAGTGAAATTTTGCTTTTTTCCTTAGAGTTCGAAAGAAAGGTAAGCTCCTTTCTGCAGACCTGGACAAGAATCTACTTAACGCATTGATGCGCCCTGCTAAACATTGCATCTCTTTCTCATTCCAAGGCGCTCGCATGTCCATAATTGCTCTGAATTTCTCAGGATTTGCCTCGATACCCTTTTCCGTGACCATGTAGCCTAAAAATTTGCCAGCTCTGACACCAAAAGCACACTTCTTAGGATTAAGCCTCATCTTGTATCGTCGTAGAGTATCAAAGGTTTCCCACAGGTCCTCTACGTGTGATGTTGCTTTCACGCTTTTGACCAACATATCATCCACATAAACCTCCATATTCCTCCCAAGCTGACTTTTAAACATCTTATCAACCAAGCGCTAGTAAGTGGCTCCTGCGTTTTTCAAGCCAAAGGGAATCACGACATAGCAATATGTCCCCTTTGGGGTAATGAAACTGACCCGTTTCCAATCATCCTTAGCCAGTCTGATTTGATGATATCCCTGAGATGCATCCATCATACTCAAAAGTTCACACCCCGCGGTGGAGTCGACAAGCTGGTCGATCCTGGGTAAGGGATAATGATCTTTCGGGCAAGCACGATTGAGATCTCTAAAGTCGATACACATGCGCCAGTCCTCCTGAGTCTTGGGGACCAAGAAAGCATTTGAAAGCCATTCAGGAAATTGTATTTCTTGGATGTGTTTAGCCTTTAACAATTTCTCGACTTCGGCTTCTATGATAGCTTCCTTTTCAGGGCCAAAATTACGTTTCTTTTGCTTTACTGGCTTGGCGTCTGAGCTGATATTGAGGTGATGTTCCGCCACTTCCGGGTCGATTCCCACCAAATCTTCTGGAGACCAGGCAAACACATCCGCGCTACTCCTTAATAGTGCGACTAGCTCTGTCAGAGTTTCCGGACTGAGGGTTGTTCCTACTCGGAGGATCCGGCTCCCATCCCCTGGGATTACTTCAACCATCATCAGACCTTCCTCTCTGTTGGCCAGATCTGTCTCTGGCAGCTCTATCCTGGCCCTTTTTCCTTGTCTCTCTTCCTCCTTCCTCTGAACACATTCTATGTAGGTCCGTCGTGAAGCATATTGATCACCCCTGACCTCTCCTGCTCCATCCTCCGTTGGGAATTTCATCTTCATATGAAAGACGGATATAATGGCCTGAAATTGGCTTAAAGACGGTCGTCCCAGCATGACATTATAAGAGGAGGGTGCATCCACTATCAGAAAATGCACTGTTTTTGTCACCCTGTACGGCTCTTCTCCTAACGTCACGAGGAGTCTTACCGCTCCAAGGGGTTTTAGGGCTCCTCCCGCGAACCCTACTAAGGAGGTTGTGACCTCTTCCAGCTCAACGTCCAGTCTTAACTGCCTAAAGCAGTCGTAGAACAAAATATCGGCAGAGCTCCCAGTGTCTACAAAAATCCTATGGACATTATAATTAGCAATAGTTGCAGTTATAACCAGAGCATCCATATGAGGGGCTAAAATACCATCGCCGTCCTCCGACCCAAAGCAGATGTTAGGGGTAGAAATCATTTGTCCTACATCGCGCGATTTCCGTACCAGGTCCTTCGCAGCTCTGACATAATTGTGTTGTGTCCACTTGGAGTGCTCATCTAACTCTCCTCCCGTAATCATTTGGATTTCACCATGAACGACCTGAGCTTGGTCAGGCTTTCTCGGTCCAGCTCTTCCTCTGTCCTGAACATCCGTCCGTCCACTTTTACTTTGTGAGAAGCGGTCCGAGTTGTGATGTCCAGACCTGGTATCGCTTCTCCTCGCACCAACATATTCTTTTAGGTGTCCAGCCTAAACCATTCTCTCCAACTCGTCTTTCAAATGCGTGCATTCATCTGTATTGTGTCCATATTCATTATGGAAGCGACAAAAACGGTCTGACCTTTCTTTTCTTGGCTTCTGTAAGTAAGTTTTGGGCCACTTGAGCTCTGGGTGACGCTCTATTACCTGCAAAATTTCGCCCGGAGGCGTCACCAGAGGGGTATACTTATCGAAACGAGACCTACCCATTGACAGCCCTGGTCTGGGTTTTTTTGTTACCACTCTGTCATCCCTGTCATACCTCTCTCTTCTCTTCTCCCCTTCATCCTTGAGCTTCAGGGCCTCCTCCAAGTGGATGTACTTCTCAGCTCTCTCCAGGAGTTCTCCAAACTTCGATGCTGTTCTTACCACCAGAGACTGGAAGAACTCTCCCCTTCTCAAACCTTGTGCCAGAGCGTTTACGAGCAGCTCTTCTGACGCCGAGGGCACTTCCAGCTTCGCTGTTGTGAACCTATTGATATAAGCACGCAGGCTCTCACTCTCTTTCTGCTTTAAACTGAAGAGCTCGAGTGGCATCTTCTGATACTTCCTACAACTCGTGAATTGATGTAGGAAGGCCGAGCTGAATTCATCAAAGTTGCTTATAGATCCCGGCGGCAATTGGCTGAACCAAAGCTGTGCCGATTTGGTAAAGGTCATTAGAAAGACCCGACACATAACCGAATCGGAGAATTTGTGCAACACCGCGGCTATCTCAAAACGGTTGAGGTGGTCCGCTGGATCCGTCGTCCCGTTGTATTCAAAACCCAAGGATCGATAAGACGCTGGGACATCATCACGCATGACTTCCTCCGTAAACGGGGTGCCCCGCCGTGTTGGTGGTGTAACTGCGCCCACCATCTTCGTTCTAAATTCTTGCACTTCTTTCTGCAAGCTCTGCATCTGCTCAGCCAGGCCAGGGTAAACTTGGTTGGCCGTGTCACCGTCAGGCGTGACAAGATGCTCGTCTTTGTCTAACTGGTGGATCCGCTCCGCACGTCGAGCCTGCAGCGTCTCTGCGTCTAGCGCCGGGGCTGCCAACGCCGKCAGTGTATTAACCAGCGGTGATGCCATTCCCGCGAATTTTCTCTCCACCGCCGCCTCCACGGCCTTGCCAATCAACTCCGACAGCTGTTTCAAGAACGTCTCGTTGAAAGAGACACCCCCATCTACAGCAGATCCCCTCGGAGGTGGTGGTGTGGAACTCGACGGGGCTGCCATGTCCGATCCCGATGTCTCCGGTACCGATGATGATTCTGGCGCTTGTTGTGCATGAACAGGCGCGACGGAACTCGGAGTGCCACCCAATTCTCCTATCAAATTTCGCTTCCAACCGTCTGAAGTCATCCTCACGCCTTAGCTCGTTCGACTTCCCACAGACGGCGCCAATTGATTCGTCCTGAAATAGCGAATCGCCTGAATAAGCCCTGGGAACTCGCAATCCAAAGCCTACACCACAAACATAGGTTAGAAAGGACCACCGGTGGTTTTCCGGTGGAAACCTCTCCGATGCTTAAGTTAGTAAGCGATGAGGTGTTTTTCCAAAAATAAGAAGGAATGCTTGTAACAACATACCTCTCACTGCCCCCAAGCTGGGGTATTTATAACTTGTCCCTGTGGGGACCCCAACCGGGATCTCGGGAACACGTGCCACAAATCATGGGCCGTTTCATGAAACATATTCAGAACAAGTGGTCCCACTTGTTCCCTCTTAGGCAAACTGGTGGCCAGGTCTGCTTAGACTCATTCCAGTGCTGATTGTTATTGGTGCCCTTTCTTCTCTTATTACAGGTCTGCCAGACACATATACGGGTTCTCCCTGGTGTGGGGACCCCTTTTCCGGGATCTCGGGAACACGTGCCGCAAATCATGGGCCGTTTTATGAAACATATTCAGAACAAGTGGTCCCACTTGTTCCCTCTTAGGCAAGCCAGCGGCCGGGTCCTGACAAGTGGCCTTTATTTGTCTTTCCAGTTCAAACCGGTTTTGGCTGATCCATTGGAACCGCGTGACCAGCGTCATAAACCTTAAGGAATGTCAGATTTCCATAGCTTTTTTGTGACCCCGCCTCAGCCCCGTCCACTAAAAATGGCACATAATCAGCCGTATTGAAACCGTTGTGACCTGACCATTGCATCTCATGCACCGATTGCGAGATTCCTACAATTGTAAAAATATATTTGATGATGTCATCAATTTTAACTAGCCTAACCTTCATTTGATGTGTGTGTGGGTATAAAAAAATCAAGTGAAAATGAGATTCTACAATATATGATATATAAATGTTTAGTAGTTTACGTACCTAGCCAGTTGCAAATAAGATCATATTCCCCAACATATAATAATAACTTGATTCCATCATCTAATAACTCAGGAATATAAAGTGCCAAGTTCCTCATCTCATCCCCCAACATTGCATTTTGAACTGCATTACTGCACGAAGCAAATTCCATGCGTTCATCAACTCCCAGAGCTCTTTTAACCGACTTCTTGTTAAGAAAACGCCCCACGTTTAAGAAGTCGTAGCACAGATATCATTAGATTTCTCACACTTTTTGCGAATATCATAGGGCTGTAATTAATATATATATTGCAAACACAAATAATTAGTTAGTTAGTCATATATATTTGGAAAATTTAGAAAAAAACCTATCGAGTTAGTTGTTTACATTTAGACCAGGTTTGGAGTTAACGATAGTATCGAAAATGATGTTACAATCCAAGTAGGCCTGACCACAAGCTGTACGATTATAATGAGTTCCTGCATATGAATTAAGCTCATCATGTAGTTTAAAATATGAAACATACTTTGTTTTTATAATTAGTCTTGATTTTAATTATTAGAACATAAAATGAAATTAAAAACTTACCGTGTTTGCATTGTAGAACATAAAGCTCGGCCTTGGTCGCATAGGTGGCCTCGTTTTTGCAAAGAATGATGTGAGCGAGGATCTTGTAGGTGACATAGAGGGCGTCGTCTTGAATCCTCGAGCAAGGAAACCTCTTGCAATCTCCCGTGTTTCCCCCGGTAATCATCCCCCAAAAGGAGGCTAAATCGAAGCCTTGAAATCCAACCGGGTGGTCCCCTACGGTCGGGAAACCGAAAATGTTGCCGAGAACCTCTTCGTCGACAACCACATCATTCCCTCCTAGCCGACAAGAGAATGTCTCGTCGTTCCGAATCGCCAAAGTCGAGAAAAACTCGAGCATGAGTTATCGAAAACCGGGCAAGTGCATTTGGGCAAAGTACCCACATCCGAGGCCGTCTACATAATGTGAAAGGTCGGTGTGGTGCTCCGACCCATTTGAGGCCTCATCCGCAATTCCTTGGACATTCAAAGTCCGGTGCGTAGCAAATCCCCATTTCCTAATATTTTTGAACATGTCCCCTACCTTTTTATCGAAAATTGGGAACGGTGCATTGTATTTCCCCGAGATATCCTTGCGTTTACCCGCTCGAGACATAATTAATCAATACGAGAACGAACGGGATTGAGAAACCTTGAAAATAACACTTTGTGCTTCTTTGGGGAATTTCGTCGAACACTTGGCGTGCGTGTTCAACCAACAAAATATTTAAACAAAACTTGCACCAACAACTCCCAACACACAACCAATCAATCGAATTAATAGTCCCAAGATGGTTTCAAGCGAAGTAGCTCGAAGATAATAGCCGAATTTCGCCCGTTTCCGGAAAATTGCACGAATTGAACCTTGGCCTTTTGCTTGTTCCAACTCTCTTGCACTCCGTTCTTGAGGGGTTGCTCAATCACCACTTGTGTAAGAAGAATTCTGGGATTGTGGTGTTGTGGTGCTCCAGATTTTGGAAATTCTTGAAAAATTTTGAAACACAATTATTGCAAAAGAGAGAGGAAAATAAGAAGTTTTGAAAGGGAGAAAAGGGATAAAAAAAAGGGGAGGGGAGGCTATTTTTAAAGGTATTTTCTGGGTTTCCCGCGGGTCAAGACGGTCACGGGTCGGGTCGTGGGCCAAAAATACGATTTTTAAACGTTCTGGGCCGTTCCACGGGTCGCGTCGACGCCGTGTCAGTCGACGCGACAGAGCGTAATTCTTCGGTACTCTTGCGTCGACGCCGCGTCGACTGACGCGAGCAGGTGCTCGGCGTCGACGCGGGCGGATTCCTAGCGTCTTTTCCTTCGCTTGTTCGTTCAATTTTCCTCGTCCGAGTTCTTCAACTGTTATAAACAACTAAAAACCAAAATAAACCAATAAATAAATAAAAATAAAATACAAAAGGATACATAAAGCTCGGGTTGCCTCCCGAGAAGCGCAAATTTTTAACGTCGCTTGCTCAACGCTGTCTTGCGCGTTTATCTCTTGTTGTACGGTGGACTTCCAAACTCCACCATCTTGCGACTGCTATTTGTACCTCGTTCGTCATGATAAGGTTTCAACCTATGCTTGTGAGCTTGAAAGGACGATTTGCCTATATCATCGTACAACGTGGCTATGCCGTACTCGTCAAATTCCTTAATTGAGAATGGTCCGCTCCATGAAGCTCCAAAATTAGCTCGGTCGTACTTACGTTCGTTATTATGCAAGACTAATTCTCCAACCTCAAATTGCAAGTTCTTGACTTCATTCGTGCGAACCTTCCTTGAATTCTTCATATCTCTCGTCCAATCCTTGAAATAAGCCTCGCCCTTGTGCCTTGAACGATTTATTAGTGGCTTCGACTCCACCTTCTGCTCAGATTCGTGCGAACACTCCTTATCAAAATTGTCTCCAAACTCCGCCACGATGTCGCGTATATCAATTCCCAACAACTCGATCAATTCTTCTCCACTTAAGTGCATATGCTCTTCAAACTCGTCGTGCTTCTTGCTTGAATCGACTCGTTTATCCCCTCCCTCGGTAGAAAATCCGGCATCATCCCCGTCGCTCAGTTTGTTCAAAGTCGCGATTTCTCGTAACTCGTTTACGCATGAAGTAACAGGATCAATGAATGAATCATCCTCTTTCATGATAGGGGAGGGAGTGTGTTGAATATCTCTTAAAGAAAACGTCACTGTTTCGCCCAAAACAGTCGTGGTCATCCTTCCTTTGTGAACATCAATTAGCGTATGGGAAGTAGACATAAACGGGCGTCCCAGTAAGATGGTATGCTCAGTACCTTCAGTCGGTACATCGCCGACGTCCATAACCACAAAATCAACTGGAATTACGAGCTCTCCAACTTGCACTAAAACATCTTCGACTATCCCCAAAGGTAACCGGGTCGAGCGATCGGCTAATTGTAGGCGCATGGTTGTTGGCTTAAGTGGTCCAAGATCAAATGCTTGATAAAGTGAATATGGCAGTAAATTTATCCCTGCTCCAAGATCTAACATTCCTATCGCTTTTTGTCCATTGGCCAACGAAATAGTGATGCAAAAAATTCCAGGATCGCGTTCCTTGGGTGGCAATGGCTTCTTAAAAATTGCGCTAACCTCCTTTGGTAATGGAACGTATTGATTCGTCGCCAAACGTCTCTCTCTTGAAGCAAGCTCCTTAAAGAATTTTACGTAGGCGGGCATTGTTTTTATTACTTCCAAAAAAGGTATGTTGATGTTGACATTCTTCAAGAGGTTGTATAGCTCCATGAACCTCTTGTTCTCTTTCGCCGGGCGCAACCGGCTCGGAAAAGGAACAACATCCTTAATTTGCATCGTTCATTGCTTCGGCAGTGATGCTTCGTCTTTGCCAAGGGTGTTGCTCGGAATTGTCCCTTGAATGGAACCAGGCACGTATCTATTGGTGGATTTATGTATCTTGTCCACTGGTTTAGGAACAAGCTCCTCATCTTGGTTCTCTATGCCATTGTCGATCTTCTTCCCACTACGAAGGACGTGAACCGCCGATGCTTGCTCCGGTTGGCTTGGTAGCTTGTCTTTCTCCTTATTTGACCTAGTAATATCAGTTGCCATTTGTCCCATAGTTCTCTCCATTCTATCCATGTTTTTAGCTAGATCATGCAAAATACCGGAAAGATGGTCTATTCCGCTCACCTTTTTTGAAAGTTCGTCTATCTTCGCATTCACTTTTGTGAGCCCTTCTCTATTACTGATCGTCTCAGCCACTTGATTCTGCTGCCAAACTAACAGCTGATCATTTGGTTGAGTTGCACTTGACGTCTGCCCTTGTGTATGAAAATTATTTTGTTGTGGCGGCACTGGTGGTGCTTGAGCATACTGTGGTGGTGGGTATTGTGGATCAGGTGGCGTATGATTTGGATTGCCCGGACCCCACTTGAAAAGAGGATTGT
>BMAC01000137.1:0-63913 GCA_014905375.1 Phtheirospermum japonicum
GTATTGCACGATGTGCACAAGGCTACCATCGTACCTCAAGTCAAGGACTAATCATGTACTATTGCAATATGAAAATTCTTATTCGACAGACAAATCTTCCAATTAAGAATTTCCATCGGGTCATGTTCAATGAACTTGTTCTCCAACAAGCACCCACATATATGCACTCGCGTCACAACGCTGATGTTAATGGAATGCAACATCCTTGTCTTACAAGCATGCATCATATGTGCAAGTCTTGCCGGGRTATTCAATGTCCTATCTCGAAAAGCCCATTAACTTGGAACAAGTTTAAGACCGAAACCTTAGAGACATGTTCCATGATTGCCATCGTATGCGCAACCATATCCCATAGTTTAAATTGGTCTAAGGACTTTATCATACGTGCAATTATAATAAAAGCGAAAACATAAGATAAAGAAAGTTGCCTTTATTAATATAATTCCAATAAAATCATTATTCAAGTAGAATGAAATCCAATCTAATTGGAACGTCGGGCACTCTACGCTAACACTTTCCTCTAAATCAGTGTTTTAGACCATAAAAAAAAAACTAATTTAAATCTTAGTTCACCAAACAATATAATTAGAGAGTTTAATTAGTCAATCATCTGAATTGACTACAAACTCTCATTTTCATCCCAACCTCTAAGAACCAAATACAATCGGTGCTCATTACGCCATTTAAGATGATCGCTTGGTTTTTTCTACAAATGTTTGGGTAAAATTATAGATCATTACATTTTACAAGAAGTTAGATAACTTGGATCCCAAGCTTTTTTTAGAAATATATTGTAAGCTCACAAAATCTTGTTTGTTGAGCTTTTAAGTTGTTCAATCTTTTTTAAATAAATTTATCAAAGCTTTCGAGCATCTTATAACATGTTAACCTGCTAAGTGTACATCGCTGATAGTTTATAGTGACTCGTTCGTTATTATTTATATGTACCCTACCGCATAAAATATATGGTGGTTAGACCTGCTGTGATATGCGCAACTCCTAACTAGTCTTTGTTTATGGTAAGTTAATTGCTAAGAATTAATACAATGTGAATGGAACTAATGCTCTGATGTTAGATGTATCTAATTAAGTCTATTTTTGCGGCGTAGGGTAATTTTCTATTATTTTGTTGGAGAACTACTATACAGTGTCAAGGAGAAAGGGATGGTTTTGGATTGAGCAAATTATAACATGCACTTAAGTATATTTTATTTTCACTTTAATATTTTATGTAATTAATATAAATATTATCGTGGTGAGATTATATATAATGTGTGATGAATATAATTATATTGAAATTTATGTTTTATGTAATAAATATGGGTGTTATGTTTGATGAATATATGTATTTTTTATGATAAATATGTATTTTTATATTAAGATTTTATTCAGGAAAGAGAAATTGTACTTCTGTATATGTATATTATGTGTGATAATATATATATATCACCCATATATATTAATGCAAAATTCTCCTAATCTATGTGTCTGCTTCGTATGCTTTGTTTGACAAATAAAAAATTCTAGTGCTTCGTTTGTTTATGTGTCATCCGAGCCTAATATTTACCTAATCTAATATTTTTCTTTTTATTGAATCTTACCTAATTTAGTTCTTTTATTATATTTTTTCTTATTCAATACTTTCTTTTGATTCTCCTAATATAAAAATATAAATAAGTCATATATAATTAGTAGATAAGATCTAAATTAGTTATTTTAATTAAAAGACAAACTACATATGAAATAATTTTAATTACAAAAAAAACTTTATTATGAAAATAATTAAATAATTTTATTGATAATAGAATTTAAGATAATTTTATTTTTGAAGTTCAAATATTCCATATAGGTAAAATGAGTTATTTACAATAATCTAAGTATGTAACTAAATATTAGTAATGTATTCAATCTAAATATAAAAATATCAAATTATATACCAATAATTAATAAACATTGATTAGACACCAGTACAATGCGATACGGGTTGAGAGCATGATATCTTTTGAATATCTCAAAGTATGTAACTAATAATTATTAATGAATTTATTCTAAATATTAATATATAAAATGATTTAATAATAATAATTAATAAAGCAGATATCAGACACGAGTTTAGAATGTAACGCCTTTTAAATTTTTGTAAGTATGTAACTAAGATTATTAATGAATTTAATTTAAACATCAAATACAAAATTATTTAATACTTTTAATAACTAATAAATATATTAGACATGTACAAGGCACATGTTGAGAATACATTATTTTTATTTTTTATTTTAGAATACAGGTATATATTAATACAAAATTCTCCTAATTTATGTGTTTGCTTCGTATGCTTTTCTTGGATAATAAAGTTTTTTGGTGCTTCGATTGCTTATTTGTCATCCGAGCCTAATATATACAAAATTTAATTTTTTATTATATCTTGCCTAATTTAATATTTTTTTTTATCGTATTTAGCCTAATTTAATAGTTTTCTTTTATTTTGTCTAATTTAATTTTCTTTTATTTCCTAATATAAAAATATAAAAAAGTCATATATAATTCGTAGAAAAAATCTAAATTAAATTTTTTAGTTAAAAGATATATTACATATGAAATAGTTTTAATTACAAAAAAAACTTATATATGAAAATAATTAAATAAATTGTATTTATAATAAAAGTTGAAATAATTTATTTTTAAGATTTTAAATATTTTGTATAGGTAAATTATGATATTTACAATAATTGGAGTATGTAACTAAATAGTAATGAATTCAATCTAAATATTAAAAAATAATATTACATAATTATTAATTAATATTTATTAGACAATGGCACAATGCAAGAAGGTTTTAGAGTATGACACCTTTTGAATTTCTCAAAGTATGTAACTATAATTATTAACAAAATTAATCTAAACATAAAAATATAAAATGAGTCAATAATAATTAACTAATATAAATTAGAGACGGGTTGAAAATGTGACATCTTTTTATTTTTTATAAGTATGTAAATATAATTATTAACGAATTTAATCTAAACATTAAAATATAATATTAATTAATAATTATAATAATTAATAAATTGAATAGAGCATGGGTTGAGAATATCCTTTCAATCTTTTATTTTAAATTTAAAACTTTGTAATTTTCACAAATATTTTTTATATTTAATTTTTTAAAAATCCCGTGTAATACACAAGCATTAAATTAGTATATATATATACTACTATACTATTATAGAAGACCTGTAGGTCTCCGGGGGTGACATTTGTCACCCCCCAGTTGTTTTTTTTTTAATTTAATAAACTTGTATATATATAAATTGTTTTTTTAATAATTTATGTATAGAAATTATTTTAAAAAAATTTTCTTTTTATTTATATAATAAACTTATATATATAAGTTGTTTATTACTAAATTTATATATAGAAAATTATTTTAAAAATAAAATTAGCCAGTATAACTTTGTTTTCCGAATTATACTATTTTTATATATTTTACTAATTTATGATAAAAGTTATGATTAATTATTGTTTAACTAAAAAAGTTGAAATTTAAAAAATCTAATCAATTAGTGTAATTCTATTTTTCCATTAAACTACATTTTAAATTATGATATTTTTATTATCAACATATTAAAAATAATTATTATATTATTTAATGAATGTATTTTTTCTTTCTTTGTAATTTATTTTTTTTTTCTATCCACAAATCATTAAAAGTTGTCGTCCATAACTTTTTGTTCTAAGAATGAAACTCATTTATCTATAATACAAATAATTAAAATTCAACATCTAAATTTTTTATTATGAGAGTTAATCAATGATATAACATGGTTAATAGAAGTGATTATTAATAAAAATATATAACTCTTTATATTTATCACTTTTATCTAAAATCTTATAAATTAATTTAAAAATTATTAAATATAAATTTATCTCGCAACGAAGTGCGGGTCAAATATATATATATATATATATATATAGAGAGAGAGAGAGAGAGAGAGAGACGGATATAGAAAAAAATATTTGGTGGGACATCAATGTAATGATTTCATTTATTTATTAAAATGATATTAAAAATTATCACGTTACATATCAAGTATAAAAGCTAATAAGGGTTCAAAAAACATATTACTATTATTCTCGTCGATTTATCATATTTTGAAATCGATTTACAATAGCATCATGCTAATAATAAAAAATAACTCTTTCTCTAGATATGTAACTAAAATAATTATGAAATATTTGACATCGTCATTTGAAAAAAATATTTTTTTTACATCCGTCATCATCACAGGAGAAGTAACACTAATTTCAAAAGAAATTATACTTTTGGAAAAGTTTAATACTTCTCTTAATACAAATTAAACAAGACTAATTAAACAAATCATAATACTATTATGATTTCTAGAACAAATAGTGACTACAATTTAAGTGAATTAAAAACCAATAGCAATAGTTATTTATTTACTTAACATGCCTATAAAGAAGTTTTCTAGTGACGAAACAATAAAAAATATAGAATTTACAAGATTTGGTGATAAACAATAACAATCAACATTTAAGCTAAAATCTATGCGAAGTATCACCGAAAATAAAATTATTATACATAACTTATTCTAAACAATTAAAGATTAGTGTTTAAAAAATTAAATAGCAAAATTAGCTAATGTAGAAGTTCATAAATTTTTTATTAGACTCAATATAAATATATATTTTAATTTTATATATATATATATATATATATAACATAACATAACATAAAATATGGAAACTTTTTGGGGGACCTGTGCTACTCAGGCCCCCAAGTAAATCCGCCTCTGTATATATACTAGTTTAATACCCGTGTATTACACGGGATTTATAAAAAAATTAAATATAAAAATTATAAAGTTTTAAATTTAAAATAAAAAATTAAAAAGATGTCTCAATCGTGCCCTGTTTAATTTATTAATTATTATAATTATTAACTAATATTATATTTTAATATTTAGATTAAATTCGTTAATAATTATATTTACATACTTATAAAAATTCAAAAGATGTCACATTTTTAACCTGTCTCCAATATATTTTAATTAATTATTATTAAATACTTTTATATTTTTACGTTTAGATTAATTTTGTTAATAATTATAGTTACATACTTTTGAAAATTCAAAAATATTTAAAGTTAATTAATATTAATTAATTAATATTATATAATTCTAATTTATAATATTGAGATTGAATTCATTACGAATATTTAGTTACATACTCCAATTATTGCAAATATACCATAATTTACTTATATAAAATATTTAAAATTTCAAAAATAAATTATCTCAGCTTTTATTATAAATACAATTTATTTAATTATTTTCATAAATAAATTTTTTGGTAATTAAAATTATTTCATATGTAAATCCCTCTTTTAATTAAATTAATTAATGTAGGGTTTTTTCTAGTAATTATATATGAATTTTTTATATTTTTATATTAGGAGTATAAAAGAAAATTATTGAATTAGACAAAATATAATAAAAGAAAACTATTAAGTTAGGCTAAATATAATAAGTTGAGTATATATTAAGCTCGAATGACACATAAGCAAACGAATCACCATTTTTTTTTATCCAAACGAAGCATACACATAAATAAGGAGGATTTTGCATTAATATATACTTGTTTAACAACCGTGTATTACATAGGACTTATCAAAAGATAAATATAAAAAATATTTGTGATAATTATTGAATTTTAAATCTAAATTAAAAAATTAAAATAATGTATTCTCAACCCGTGCCTTGTACATGTCTAATCTATTTATTAATTATTATAAATATTAAATATATTTGATGTTTAAATTAAATTCATTAATAATCTTAATTACATACTTACAAAAATTCAAAAGGCGTCACATTCTAAACCCGTACCTAATATCTATTTTATTAATTATTATTATTAAGTCATTTTATATATTAATATTTAAAATAAATTCGTTAATAATTATAGTTACTTGCTTTGAGATATTCAAAAGATGTCATACTCTCAACCCGTGTCGTATTGTACTGGTGTCTAATCAATGTTTATTAGAATTTATTAAATAAATAATATAAATTTAATTATAAATTGACAAAATAAAACAACTTTAAACAAATTTAAAAAATTGGGTCGGGACGCTAGTGACAAACGCGTCCCGGACCTTTTTAATTAAAAAAATATTGGGGGCCGTTTTGAAAAAAAAAAATTCAGGGGGTCGGGAAGCAGGTGTCAAACGCGTCCCGGGTGAATTTATAAAAAAAAAGGGATAATTCCCATTTCATACACTTTTTAAAACATAATATCCCATATAATCCATTCAAATCTTATATACCCATTTAGGTTATATTAATCVCATTATAACACAAAATAATATATACTTTCTCAATTATACCCATATCCATGCATGGTAAGAGGATAATTAGGCTCCAATCTCTAAATTTCTTAAATGGCAATAGTTTTTTTCCAATAAACTAGCCGTTAGTGGGAAAGAATTAGTAAGAGGATAATTACGCTTCAATCTCTAAATTTCTTAAATGGTAATAGTTATTTTTTCCATAAACTGGAGGTTAGTGCGAAAGAATTGCAAAATAGTATGTAATTCAATTTCATTACTAGTAGTATGTAATTCAATTCAAAAGTAGTATGTAATTCGAAGTGCGGAAGAATTGCAAAGTAGTATATAGTTCAATTTCATTAATAGTAGTATGTAATTCAATTCATAAAATAGTGTAGTATGTAATTTTAATTAATTATTATTAAATTAATATTGGGTTTACAATATTAATTTTAATTAATTATTATTAAATTCAATTCATAAAATAGTAGTTTGTAATTTCATACCACCTCTCCACTTTATCCCACAAATATTGAGTTTACAAAATTGTGAACTACACAATTTTTAATTTCTTTTTTTGTTCTTTTTAGAGAATATGAAAAAATAATCATACATAGAATGAAAAACATGGAGAATTATCTACAAACCTGATTTTCAAACTGAATTACTACTGATTTTCAAATAATACAATTATGTAATTACTAATAAACTAGTATTGAATTACTATTGACTTTTAAATTGATTTGTGCTAATAATACTCCACAATTATGAGGTTACAATTGAATTAACTACTACCTTTTTTAAGATGACTATTTCCTAAATATTAAACACGATTGGACTTTCCATTTTCTTACTCTCGTTTGATAAGAGGGGTGGTATGGTACAATTAGAATTTAATTGGAGTTAATGGGAAGATAGACTTTAACTTGAGCTAATTGGGATATAATTTTTATCTTTTGGCTTAGATGGGAATTGCCCCAAAAAAAAAAAAATCGGGACGCATTTGACACAAACGTCCCAGGTGAAAATTAATTATCAAACATTAATTAAGTAAAATTAATTGTTCTTCCTAAATTGGATTCATTAAATTCAACCGCTAATACAATGAAATATGATCTTAATTAACGCTCACATCTTAATTTAATTTAAAAGTCAAACGTTACCTAATAAATTTTGCAAAAATATTTCATATATATATTACTTAAAATAGATTTAAATTGCTATTTTTGCAATTAAATATTTTAAAAACGAAGATATTTTAAGTAATTAAATATTATTTAATATATATGCATTCTACTTAAATTTATTAGGTAATATATATATTAAATATTTTGCAATGGTAAATTTTATATTAAGAGATTTAAAGGAAATTATTGAATAAGGAATAATATAATAAAATAATTAAATTAGGTAAGATACAATAAAAAGAAAAGTATTAAATTAGGTAAATATTAGGTTCGAATGACACATAAGCAAACGAAGCATACGAAGCAGACACATAGGTTATGAGAATTTTGCATTAATATATAAAGGTGATATATATATATATATATATATATATATATATATATATATATATATATATATATATATTGGTTATAAAATATAATTTTAATATAATCATATTATACAACATACATATTCACCGCACAAAGAAATAGGTAGACTATGTATTGTGTATTCGGATGCATGGTCCTCCTAGGAATAGATGGATCTATGGTGATTGGGTTGGAGGCACAGGCCCCAATTTTCACAGTTTTTTATTTTATTTTATTTATAAATTATATTATTTTAACTAATGTGCCCCTAATTTAACAATTTTTAAATTTAAATCATTTAATTAATTTTGCATGCCCCTAATAAACTTGTGTTGTGAATCCGTCACTGCTCTTGAGTACTTTTAGTCGGAGAAGAAATGAGGAGTTTCTGACTTTCCAAGTAATTGGTTTTCATTGTTTTGAGCTGGTCGACAGAAAACAGGAAAAGCACGATAGTTGTTTAGACAATATCCATCGACGAGTAAGCGCGAAAAAAGGATGAGGGGTAGATGGAAAGGATTTGAACGATGACACCTAAGCTGATCGAAAAGCTGACAATGAATGAGCTAATAGTTGAGCTAAGTAACATTAGTTTTAATTTAATTTGACTAGTTTAATAATACAATCTATTATCACGAATCTTGTAGTGTAAGTGGTCTTGCTCACCATACATAGGATGGTGATCAAGGTTCATACCATGACGCGTATATGTTTCAATTTCCCTAAAATCCTCTTAAAATGAGATTTTATTTTATTTTATTTTTATTTATTTTTTTAGATGTAATAGTTGAAATTGGTAATTGTTTTACCATCCTTCTCATTCCACATTTTCATAAGTATCTTTTTAAATATTAATTTTATTCCATTTGTATGTATTTATTTTAATAATAATAATATAGTATTAGTAGTAGGGAGGCTGCCCCTGCTACCATCGTCAGGCCTGTTGAAAATTTTTTGGTCGCCGTAAAATATTATCTAACGAGATATCTTTTATTCAAATCATTCTTATTATACGTACGAGAATTTCTTACTTAATATGCAAATGTTATTATACATTTATTACTTATTAAATATATTAAATGTTATTATACATTTATTACTTATTAAATATAATTTAATTGTTTGTTTGTTTTTTTGGGAAAAAAACAACAAAAAGAGCTTACTTGATAGGAAAATATTTTTATATATATATTTTTTAATACAATAATAGAGAATTTTGAATTGATGATAGTAAAAACTTCTTACTTCTAGATATCAAAATTTCTTACTTAATTTACGAAAAAAAAAGCTTACTTGATAGGGAAATATTTTTATATATTTTTATTTAATACAACAATAGAGAATTTCTGTCTTGATGATAGTAAAAAGGATAAATTATATAATTCGTCCATTAACTTTTTGAACTTGGCAAAAATGGTCCACTAAATACATGGGTGGTAAGTTTAGTTCACCAATTAAATATTTATCGTACTTTTAGTCCAATTTTAATTAGTGAACTAAATTCACAACAAAATTTTGGACTAAATATGCGACAAAAACTTAATTGGTGGACTAAACTTTCAACTCCTTGGATTTTGACCGATTGTCATTTTGTCAAAATCCCCAAAACCGGACTATATGTGCGATAAAATTTAATTGGTGGACTAGATTTACCACCCCTTTATTTAGTGGACCATTTTTGCCAAGTTCAAAAAGTTGATGGACGAATTCTATATTTTAGTCATAGTAAAAACTTCTTATTGATATCAAGATTTCTTACTTTATATACGAAAAAAGTATTGGTTAAATCTCTTAGTCCCCACCTAAAGTAAAAAGAACTCGTCGGAAAAATTTCCGACGGTAGCAGTAGCAATGGCTGCCTGGTAGTAGCTGGTGGCCGACCATGGTGGTTGTTATCATTATTGTTGTTGTTGTTGTTGTTGTTGTTGTTATTATTATTAATATCAGTATTATTATATTATTATTATTATTATTATTATTATTATTATTATTATTATTATTATTTCTATTTCTATTTCTACAATTAACACAAAACGAGGTGTGTATCGAATCCTCAATTTTCACTTTTTTTTTTTTTGCTCAAACTGAAAATATCGTGGAATGAAATGATAAATGGTGATTGCTTATCATTTCAAGTATTTCATCTCACTTTAAAGCGAGGCTTTTCTTTTTGCTTTTCTTTTTCCAGATTTAAATGTGAGAGCTGAAATGAGTATTGTTTTACCACTCCCAATTCCACATTTTCATTAGTATGCTTTATAAGTATTATTTATTTCATTTGTAATAATAATAATAATAATAATATAGTATTATCAACATGGTGGTTACCCTACTTTCACTGTCGTCAGGCTGATCGGAAGATTTTTTCGGCGAGATTCTTTTTTTGGCCCAAAATCTCTTACTTAGTATGCAAATATTGTTATGTAATTTTTATATTAAACACAATTTTCTTCACTAAAAAATATCATATTTGATACCAAAATATTGTTATTTATTTTTTTACTGAATTCAAACAATGAAGAATTTTACTTACAGGTAACAAATATTTATTACTTAATGTTCGAAAAGGTAACACAAATTTATTTATGTTTGGAAAATTAAGAAATCTCTTACTTTACAATTTGAAAAACTCTGACCAAGAAAAAAAAAAGCCACTAGGTTTAATGTCCGAAAATATAAGAAAATCTCATACATTATATCTGAAAAGTAAGAAGATTTCTTACTTAATGTCGCCGGAAATTTGCCTTGACATCGTCCGGTGAAGATGGTTATGGTGATAATAGTTATTGATATTATTATATTACTTATATTAATATTATTATTTTAATAACTTTTATGTATTATGATGTATATTATGAATTCAAAATGAGATGAGCCCACAACGAGAGGTGTATTTAATTTTCAATTTTCATATTTTTGCCCCGAAAAATATATTAGAATGAAATAAAAAGCTCTCTCACCTTAAACAATCACACCCTTAGTATGGTTAATCTTAATTCCAAGAGTTTCAAATTTGATGAGCTAAGAATTACGTGAAGATTCAACAACCAAGTTCAAAAGGTCAATAAGTTCAAACCCAAACTCTCATAAAAACCAAATAATTTATGCACATGCCTATATTCATCTTTTTGACCCTTCTCAGACAAATTCGCATTTTCATCATTGAAGGCAAGCCACCTTTTCTTTTTAGCCGAAATGAGCGTGGGTATATTGTTATAGCAAACCATCTCGTTTGTATCATCGTTGCAACTCTAAATTCAATATTTAAAATTGTATAAATAATAAGAATCATTAATAATAGTATATATATTTTTATTTTTTATTGTAAATATATAAAAAAAATAAATTAATGTTATATTATAATATTACATTTAATAATATTTAATTATTTTAGTATAATAATGATATCTTAAAATAGATAACTATCTAAATATGATAAAATACAATAAGGGTTAGGTATAATATATTTTAATTAAATATTAAAATTGTGGGTTTAAAAAACAATAACGATAATTCATAATCTCAATTTTAGTACTCAGAACCCTACCTCAAACATACCACCCAACAAATGATTGCTTACAAAAGAGTCGACCACATTTCAATACCTCACTTGCATTCAAATTTCTTATTTTACTTTGTATTTCCGCGATTTGAATAAATTACACATGCCCATATACTAAAATATCAAGAATACAAATTTATTTTATAAACATGTATTATTATCCATATCGTTGCAAGAATGTTATGCTTGATGTAATTAAAATTCTTTATGCCCAAATTAACATTTTCAAAATAGAAATTAATGATTCTGTAACCTTTCTTTATGTATATTTCAAAAAGTAGTTTACTTTTAATTTTACTTTATTATATTGCATTAATTAGAAAACGTTATAGTTTATCCTATTGAAATTCAATTCAAATACATTATAATCCCCCAACCCAAACCCAACTAAAAAAGGTTTTTGGTCTAAATTTGAAGCGAGGGCATTTTGGTCATTAAATATCTTATATAGTTTAACTTGAGCAGCCCCTCAACTGGTGGCTAACTTTGAGCTGCTATCCATCCACCACTTACAACTCTCTCACTACACAAATCTCACCGCCATTAACATCTCTTCTGAATTTCACTTAAACTTTCCAACTTTCTTGAATATCCGTAAGTACCTTCAGATCTTTTCGGCTATGCAAAGATATTTCTTTTTACTCTCAATTCTTGATTTTTATTTTTCTTTTTCTTTATATTACTTGGTTGCAATGGGTTTCAATTTTCAAGCCTTTCATTTACCCCGAGGAACAAAAAGATGTCTTATAAGAGTTTAGCGTTTTTCTTGTTGTGGGTTGGTTAACATATTTAATTTGATAGGGGCATTGGTTTGCCTGCTTAGAATTTGTTGCATCAGTTTATTCCTTTTATTTTTTACTTCTAAAAAAACCGAATAATAGTATCTGATGTTAGTGTGGGTTTTTAACAATTCATGAAAAAGCAGATATTTTTCAAATGTATAGCAACAAACATGCTTGTGACAGACGAATCTTTTTCTGATCTGGAGAAGATAAAGATAAAGAAAAAGAAAAAGAAAAGAAATATAATTGTTGGGGGATTAAAGATTCTATCTGGATGAGAAAAGCGAAACATGAATTGTTGGACTTAAGATTTGTATTGCTTTTTATTTTTTTAGATCTCCTACTTTTTCAATTACATAAGGTTCGCATTCAGGGAACATTTAAGTTGTTACTTGTACTTGTCAATTCAAGTTCTTGTTTCTGTTTGTCTATCAAATTCTAAAACCACCTTTTCTTAAGCCTCACAAAAAATATGCTCTTTTGCTCTTGTTTCAGGTGCCTGGCCTTGTAACTCTCTATGATAAGTGTGTGACTGAATATGCAGTGGCTGATCTTTTCGATCAATGTTTTTTGCTTCTTTATTTCATTGAATTTGTACTGTAGGGTTATTCTATAAGTTGTGGTTGCTCTTATTTCGTTTCGTTTCGAACCAAATCGTTGTTTAGCACGTCCTTCTTTAATTAGCTATCAATGGGATCCAATCACTTTCCTTTCTATGCTTTTCTGTTCTATATTCTATAAAAAAATCCGAGATATAAAGTCGTTAAAGTACTCTAATCCATTCAGTCTTCATCAGTAACTTCATTACTTGTTTTTTATATCTTTTCTTTCTTTTGTAAGCCTTTTTTTTTTTTTTTTGGGGTTCAAGTTGGTTTTTCTTGTCCAAGTAGAATTCTAGACATCTTCATCTGTTGTTTTACATCAAACGTTCGAAAAATCTCATTTTGAAATACATTAAAAAGTCAAAGAGTAGTTATGGTGTGCCAAGCAGCAAGCCAGACGAGATTTAGGCACATAAACATGAGAAACGGGATGGCTGGGAGAACAACCATTATTGTTAGAGTTATAGCATGCTTTCAACTTTGCAAAATTGCCAGGTTTGTTTTCTTATTTTGTTTTTTTAATAAATATTTTGTAGATTTCATGTAATTAAAAATGACCCTCCCTAACTTGGCCTCAATTTTCTTCTCCAGGCTGAATATTTCCGTCAATTGCTGAAACCCGTTACGTAGATTGGTTCCAAGTTTCCGTTTTTCGCATCAAGCTAGCAAGCTTTTATTTTTAATTTTCCCTCTCTTTTGTTTAGAAAACCGAAAAAAAGAAAACTATTTGCAGGATTAAATTTACAAGCAGCATTATTCTGGTATGGTTATATTATTTCGAAAGTGCTTTGTGTATATATATATAAAATCTTATTTCCGTTTTTCCGAATTCTGGTATGACCGTTCGTTCTAATTCATGTATCCCAGGTTAGTCGTTCGTCTGGATGGTTACGGCCAAAGAGTCTAAAACATATTGGAACACATCTTATTTGGATCACATGGCATTTTTTACAACCCGAACGGAACTATCATAGTTTGCCATTTTTTGAATTTGCCCGGTTCGAACACCGGCCAAGATAACACAGCCAATCGGTTCGTAAAACCGGCACCTCCAAACTGCGATATCTTGTACCCAACCCAAAACCCGTTTCTTAAAGATTTGCAAAATCCGTTAATACACGATCCTCTGAAAAAAAGGTTCCTCATTTTTGATCACTCTGGAAATCAAACGAGGTTGTTCTTTAGCCCTTCGTTGTCTCCCCAGTATCCGATTTTCGCGTCCAATGCTCTTCCCGCAAGTGCTGCTAACGCCCCGTTTGGCGAAACGGCTGCTAGAGCAAATCCCGAGTTCCTGTCGAAGCCTATGATAGTTGAGGAAAGGTGGGACGAAAATCATTTGAGTGATGGCGAAGATGAGTATGAGATGCTTGAAGATTCTGAAGAAATTGATGCTTTGTTTTATTCCGATAGTGATGATGATGATGATGATGAAGTAACTAGTCCGTTCACCATTGGAGAGAGCTATAAAGAAAAAATATTACTCGAGGAGCCAACAGAACAAGTGGCAAGATCCGATGACTCGCCGAAAAGACGAAATTGCTCGACGGTAATTACAAGAAATCTTCGCGGGCTATTATTTCGTCCGGTGCTGAAAATTACTCGTATGATGATGATATCGATTCGGGTAAGAGAGAAAAGAAGGTTAAAATCCGTCAAGCATTGAGAATGTTGGAGAGTATTATTCCGGGATTAAATAGGAAGGGATCCACTTTCTGTTATCGACAATGCGATCGTTTACTTAAAATCGATGAGAATTGAAGCCAAAACCCTCGGACTAAGCTATCCCGGGGCAAACCCGTCATTTCCCCCTAACCGCTTGTTCGTGTCGGTCGAATGAGCGGGAAAGGAAAAATCTTTAGACCAATGGGTATTATTATAGCAAGAAAGTCATTAAGGGCGTGTTTGGATATAATTATTGGCCGGATTTGAAAGTAGTAAAGGTGTGCGCTTTTCCTTTTTTGCCTCAACCTCTTTAATAAAGCTAGAGCAAGCTTAATGGGATGAGAAAAGGCTTTTTTGGCTCTTTAATCTCATTATACTCTCAGGTGGTGAAGAAAAAATTTGGAGCTATAATTGTTGACTTGAAATGATTATTTTTTAGTGCGGGTTTAAAAGATTTGAACGCATGGTAATGTTGATATAGTGATGTAAAAAGAACCCTTTTTTCCGGAACCGAAAAATAAAAAAGAAAAGAAAGAGAAAAAGTAAAAAAAAAACAAACTGTGGATTTGTGAGCACGCTCGTTTGGTGATAAGGCCCCACTTCTCTAATTTTCCCATTGTTGGCCTCGTTGATTTTTATGATTATCTTGAAAATCTTGGCTTGTGGGTTTTTCATCACTCCGCTGAAGGCTGCCTAATCGAGTCGAGCTTCGGGTCTGTGGTTCAGGTTGGTTCTTGTCGTGTCAGAAATTGTGGGAGGAGTAACTTGTTTGTTTCCACTTGAGAGGTTTCTTGCTGTAAAATTTGTGTGTTTTTGTGAGAGAGAGAGAGACGTGGTTTCTACTGTTTATGTTGGTCGTGTGCTGTGATAAAATAAATCTGCTACTGCAGTTTGTGGTTGTAATGATACTGTTAAATGGCTTTGGTGCTTTCCTTTTTCAACCACTTTTGTTTGTTTTGCTTTTTTTTTTTTTAATTCAGTTTTGTTTTTGGTTTTACTCTCTCCCCTGTCGTTATGTTTGGTGGGAAAGTGATGTCCAATGTGCTTGGTCTGCATTTTTAGACCATCGATCCAGACCGGATGTTTTAATATTTTTTTTAAATAAAAGTTATTATTTATATTTTTGTGATATATTTGTTTAAAATTATATTTTTTTTAAGATTTTGATATATACATCCAGGCGGTCAAATGCTAGGCATTACCCGACTTTCTGTCCATGCATCCTGTACCAGACAGTTCACCATTATCCGAAAAGCTCCTTGATGAGGAGGTCAGAAAGGATCGGGAAATGTATTTCGGCGGTACAACCAGAAGTAGAAAAAAGAATACAAGCACTTCGCTCCTGATCTTCATACATAATAGTGGGATTTCCACTCTATTCTTTAAAGGAAAGAGATCAAAAATACCTATTTTAAAATTCCATTTTCCGATTCAATTCAACTCTGGACACTTTCTTTGTGTAAATCCTTGTGGAGGGGACTCTCTTTAGGAGGTCTAGGCTGCCCTCCTCAAACAGGATCCACGCTGACACCCTTCCATGCATATCGAAATTTAATAGGATAGCTCAAAGAAATATTGTGCTCTATGACGGATTGAAGAATCAGAATATATATTTTTTAACGCGTATAATAAGTATATTAAATATTCGAAAAGAAGCCAATTCCCCTAAGTGACTCTGGTTCGAAAGGGTCCGCTCTTTGGTTAGGATCTGATTTGCTATGTCCTCATTTATCGGTGGAGAATCTGCTTTCTATCCCACTCGTCGGTTTTTTCCATTTATGATATTTCATGCACTTGAGTCAAGACTCGGTGCCGCGTCAGAGAATTTGTGCACAGTCGCTGCGATTTCAAAACGGCTCAGGTGATCCCATGGGTCTGTTGTCCCGTTGTACTCAAAGCCCAGGGATCTGTAAGAGGCTGGCACATCATCACGCATGACCTCCTCAGTAAACGGCGTGCCTCTCCGTGCTGGCGCCGCCTCCGCATTTGCCATTTTTCTCTTAAACTCCCCAATTTCCTTCTGCAGATTTTGCATCTGCTCGGCGAGATCCGGATTAGCCTGGCCCGATTTTTCACTATTAGAAGTGGAAAAATTCTCCTCTCTGTCCTGGAGGGGGGTCCGAACCGTGCGTTGGCCGCGCGACGGTTCCGTTTCCAATAGCGGAACTGCCCGGGCTGGGGGTGTTTTAGATGGTGGCGTTGAGAATTTTGCAAACTTCTTCTCCATAGCCACTTCCACGCCTTTTCCGATGAGTTCAGACAGCTGCCTGAGGAAATTTTCATTCAGCGATCCACCATCAACAGGTGTGGATCCACTAGAGGGGGGTTGCGTAGTGCTCGGTCCGGCTGTTGCCGACGGTCCCGCCCCTACTGGCCTCGTCGGTGACGGCCCTGTCGACTGCGGCATTGCGGCGGAACTAGGAGTACCACCCAGTTCCCCCACCAGATTTCGCCGTAACCCGTCTGAAGCCATCCGTTATCTCACGTCTGAGCTTTGATCCTTCCCACAGACGACGCCAATTGTTTCCCCCAAAATATGACAACGCCCGAGATTAACACTTCGGCTTACGTGAACCTGACCTACACCCAAAAACACGTCAGAAAAGGATCACCGGAGGTTTTCCGGTGGAAACCTCTGGGAGGACCAGGACAATTCCTGGGCTGAGATGGTTCCACTCTCGCTATGTCTCTAGCTTCATCTGGGAGGACCAGACCAGATCTTCTCATGGACAGGGTTGGCCTAGCCTCCTGGTCTTCTCTCAATTCAGGTCTACCCCAATCCAAGTCTGGCTAATTCGGCCACATCACTAATATTAATTAATAATAAATATATTTGTGAGGGGTACGTTTGATATTTTAATCAATTTCTTAATACGTGAATTTTAATCTTAAACGATTTATATATTGAACTAAGTGGAATATACAACGAGGGCACGGGGTTTATTTCTATCAGGTTGCATTAAAATAACTACAATCATTTGTACGCTTCACCGAATCAAAGGAACGGGGTAATCAAAGCCAAAAAAAAAAAAGAAAAAAAGAAAAAAAAACACACGAAGAAAATGAAAATGAAAAAGGATAATATGTGATGAAAAAGGACGATATGTGATGAGTTTTTGCCGTTGAAAAACATAAACATATTAACGTCGTGATTCGCGTTATAAATGTGCTATTTAAAGCTATAAATCAGGTAAATTGTACCTAAAAATACCTTCTTCAGTGTATGATGCAGGGTGGTTCACCAAATCAAATGGTTGGATAATTAAAACCACAAAATTAAGTGTGTTTACTAATAATTACTTAAAGTTCATAATTAAATTGAGTGAAAATGACACTCACAAATTATGATATTCATCACAACTTTGATCTATGGGGTAGTTATTTACCTAATGAATCACGAATAAATAATTTCAACCACAACTATCAAAGTTATGCTATCATTAAGATTCTTACATGTAATTAACCATCACTTACTAATTTAACCACTATGAATCCTTTTCTTCTTTTTTCCTTACTCTTTTTTTCATTTTAATTATTTTTCTTGCGTCACGAGTTTTTCAATTATTGGGAAAGAATCCAGCTTTAAATATTCATAATTCTTTCAAAAAAGTAAATAAAAAGTATTTCAAAATTACAAGATTTCTACTGCATGAGGCATACATGCACGATCAATATCCATTGATTTATTCTTCAAGATTTTTGAAATCTTAATTCGAGTAAAATGATGGACTATATCGCCTTTTGATTATCACATAATTTTGTGAATTTATGGGCATTTTTGTTAGACCGAATTAACGAATCATTTATTAGGTCATTATTTCATAATAATAAATTATAGTATAAAAATCAATACATTATAATAAAAAATCATAAGATCATCATTTCATACTAATACTTATAGTACAAAAACAAATACGTCATAGTATCAATACAATATAATATAAAAACCAATATATCATAGCACGGGTAAGAGATTTATGAAAAATCAGTACTATCGAGTATAAAAACCAATATATCATATTACAAAATTCAATACATTATAGTATCGGGTCAGATGGCGTAACTAGTGATAATCCGTCAATCTGACATGAGACAAGTATTTGCCCAAATTTATTGGTTTCAAACATCTATGCTTGAAACAATATCAAATTTCTTACCTTAATTTATTTAATTGGTGTAATTAAAAGTAAAGCAATCATATCTTGAACCTAGACGTGGAAAATTATTTTTTAATCCATTATATTACCCACTTTGAAGAAAAAAGACCAAGATATTGTCCATTATCAAAACACCTACACTAAATTGGTAAAATTATCAAAAGGTACAAAATTATCCCGATCGGTTTTTTTTGCTGACTTGGCGTGATTCAATACTTTCTTATCATTTTTCTTAAGCCCTGTTAAAAAAACTTATTTTGGTCCATTATATTGACCACATTTTAGAACAGATACGTGATATTGACCATCGTCAAACCACGTCCACTAAGTTGGCCAATTGATCAAAAAATATCCAAGAAAAATTTAGTCGAGATTATTTGCTCACGTGATGTGATACTATATTTTCTTATCATTTTTCCTATAATTATAAACATTACAAATATGTTTTGCCCTCCTTTTACTTTTATTTTCCATTTAATTTAATTAATGAAATTTGAGTCAATAAAGAATTATTAAAATTTTTAAATAAATATAAAAATATAAAATAAATATTAAGAAATTATAAAATAAATACAAAAAATTATATTAGAAAATAACTATTAATTAAAAAAAATTAGCTAATACAATTAGATATAAATATAATACCATAAAATAAATTATAAAAAATATATAATATTTTATAAGAATAAAATTATATTTCTTCATATAAGTATTTATATTTTTAATATTTTTTTAAAATTTATTCTATATTTTTATATATATTCCTATTTTTATTAATATATTTTTTTAAATTTTAATTAATAAAATATATTCATTTTGTACCTACCAATTTGTGTACACTCAATATTATTCATAGATTAGTTCATAAATATATAACATCGATCCATTTTAGTAAATTATAAAAATAATATAATTCAATTATACATTAGTCGTACCCATTTGCACTTCTTACTTTTTGTATATATTATTATAATTGTACAACCTTTAACAAAAAAAAAAAAACATATTTAAAATATAAATGCGAAATAAATAAATAAATATAAAAATTATATATACTTATTAAATTAGTTAATATGAAAATTAAAGACACATAATTCATAAATATTCAATATAAAATAACTTTCAAATTACTTTCAAATCTTATAAAAACATAAGAATTTATACTTAAAATCTAGAAAATTACTTAATAAATCCAAAATAAACTTATAAAATTTATAAAGTAATAAAATAAATATGAAATATGATAATTAAATGTAAAATATATAATATGATCAAAAAAATATGTTAAATAAAACTCAAAAATAAACGTATTTATCAAAATAATAAATATATAATATTATTAGATATATCACTTTTTTAATATAATTTCATATTTTATATTTAATAATGTAACATAATTAATCGTAATAACAAATATATTCAAAATTATAAAAAATATAAAATATATAAAATGGTATGAAAATATAATTAATTAGTTACAATATAAAACTCTATAAAACTCCTAATTAATTATTTAATAAATCTGAAAAAGAAATCCCAAGAAAAATCACATAAATATTATAACAGTATACAAAATAATAAAGAAAAAATTAGTAATCATATAAGTGAAATCTAAAATCTTATAATTAATAATATTATAAAATTAAAATTAAAGATCATCAAATAAATTAAATAAACTATAAGAAATTATAATTAAATGAGAAAATTAGGGAAAATTATTATAAAGAAATTAGAAAAATATAGAATGGGTTAAATAAATATATTAACTTATATTTAGTTTCTAAATTAAAAATGGCAAAAAAAGAATAAACTAAAATTAATAGCCATAATAATAATAGGTTAAAAAAAACTTAATTGGTTTTGTAATTTGGCACTTGAATCTTAGTATTGATATATTTTTATAAATAAAATTACTTATGATCTCCCAATGAGTGAACAAGCTAAAATCTTATTATGAAGATTTTTAATATTCTTGGATCTTATGTTTTATTTGAATTATATTATGAAGATTCAATTTTATTTTTTAATATTGTTAAAAAATTTTTTGTTATTTTTTATATTTAAGATTTACTAATAATTTAATATAATTTATTTAACTGATTTCAGTTTTTTGATGTTTTATTACTTAATTTCTCAGACATTTGTTTTATATTATTTTATTTATCAATCTTATGAAATAATTTTTTATATTTTTACTATTTATTTAACATGTTTTATGACTTGTCTTTTCTTTCTTTTTTCTTTCTTTCATTTTTCAGATTTATAATAATTATTCAAATTTTATCTTTTAACCTTTATTTTTGGTTTAACTCATCATAAAATTATTCGAATTTTATCTAGCAATAGCTCGCTTTTCATTATATCAGCTCGCCATGAGCTCGCAGTTTTTCTTTCATGGTATCAGAGCAGGTTTGAGGGCCCGACTCTGTTTTCCTTTACAAAATGTCTCACAATAGCTCTTCCTCATAAACACAAAACTCCTCATCTCTACCCTAAATCGTTTATCCACAAAGTCAGCTTATTTCAACAAAATTAGATGAAAATAATTACTTGATCTGGAGACAACAAGCCTTGACGACCATCAAAGGCTATGGTCTTGAAGCATTCATCAAGAAAGGATCTACAGCTCCACCACAGTTTTTAGCTGATGTAGAAAATCAGACAAATCCCCTCTTTCTGCATGGGAAAGGCAAGATCAAATCTTAGTCTTATGGATCCTGTCCTCTCTAAGTGAGAGCATTCTTGTTCTAACTATTGGTTTCAATACATCCGAGAAATATGGTCTGCTCTTGAGAATAATTTTGCCATGCAGTCTCAAGCCAAGATAATGCAGTATAGGATAATGTTGCAGTCCTTGAGAAAGAATGCATTGTCTATGAAAGAGTATTTGGGGAAGATGAAATCTTGATGTGATGTTTTAACTTTCGAAGGGAACAAGATCTCTGAAAAAGATCAGATCTTGCATATTTTAGCTGGACTAGGAAGCGATTTTTGTCAGTGATGGTTAATGTGACGTCCAGGCCGCAACCCTACACGATAGCCGAGCTGCATGCTCTTTTGCTCAGCTACGAGGCCAGATTAGAAACCAACAACAACAATACCTCGTGTATCAATACGGAAGGGTCCCCGCCATCCATCAATGCTGCGACACAGGTCAATGCTTCAAGAGGTCGCGGAGGAGGTAGAAACAATTTTAGAGGTAGTAGGGGAGGAAGAAGAGGTCGTGGAGGAAGGTCGAATGGAGGAGATAAAGTTGTCTGCCAGATCTGCTATATTTCTGGACACATAGAAGATAGGTGATGGTACAGGAATGACAACTCCTATAGTAACACTCAATCCAACCAGCAGTCAGTTCGAAACCCTTCGCTGCATATGGAACAATTTGGGAATGCTGGAAGCGTGAGCTCGCATTCAGAATATGACACTGATACTCTCTGGTTTCCTGACTCTGGAGCAACTGCGCACGTGACAAATGACCTCGCGAATCTAAATGTGGCCTCAGAATATTCTGGAGGGAACATGCTCCAAATGGGAAATGGAGCTGGAGTGAACATTGCCTACATTGGTAACTCTTTTTTCAAAACTCCTCTCACTTCTAAAACCTTTTTACTCAAAAATCTATTTCATGTTCCCTCAATCACTAAAAATTTGCTCAACGTTTTCAATTTTGCCTCTGATAATAATGTATTTTTTAAATTCCATCCTTCTTATTGTCTCATTAAGGATCAAACCACTAAGGCCATCTTACTCAAAGGGACAGTTAAAGATGGACTATATCATTTTCATCTACATACCACCAAGCGAGCTGCTTATCTTCCCTCATCTGCACCACCTTTTGTCATGCGACCTGCTCAAACTTCCCTCGTTTCAAGTTCTCAGAATAAAGAGCCTGTTTCTGATCTATGGCATTCTAGATTTTAGGTCACTCTAGTCAAGATGTAATAGATAAGGCAAAGAGTCACAAACTTCCATTTCCTAATTCTCATTTTGTTAGTTCCCAAACTCTTGAACTTATCCACTCCGACCTCTGGGGACCTGCCCCGATCAAATCGTCAAATGGTTTTCTTTACTATGTGAACTTTATCGATCATTTCAGTAGATATATATGAATTTATCTTCTCAAATCCAAATCAGAAGTTTCAGATGCCTTTGTCCATTTTAAAAATCTTGTTGAAAATCAACTAAATTGCAAGATCAAAAATTTCCAATCCGATGGGGGGACTAAATATAAACCTCTTGCTAAGGTTTTTCAAGATAGTGGTATAAATCATAGGATATCTTGCCCCTATACACCAGAATAGAATGGTGTATCTGAAAGGAAGCATAGGCACATCGTGGAGATGGGATTGTCTCTCCTTGCTCACTCAAACCTACCTCTCAAGTTTTGGGATGATGCTTTCACTACCTATGCCTACATTATTAACAAAGTTCCATGCAAAATAAATCTTTATAAAACTCCTCTTGAGTGTCACTTCAATTAGCGACCTGATTACAACTTTCTTAAAGTTTTTGGTTGTCTCTGCTACCCGCACATCTGACCCTATAATTCTCACAAACTTCAATACAGGTCGCTTCCATGTACTTTCCTTGGTTACAACACTCAGTATAAAGGTTACATAGTTCTGTTACCCTCTGGGAAAGTGATAATCTCCAGAAAATATTGTGTTCAACGAATATGAATTCCCATACAGGTCCAAACAGGTCGCTAATCCTCCACACTACAGTTTGTCGCCTTTACCACCCATACACTCACCACCTCAATACCATACTCTTCCCATTCCATCCTCTCAATCAGATACACCATCCACACCTCTGAACAATGTTCTCACATCTCAGGTCGCATTGCCTGATTATGCTCCTCTTTCCCACCAATCACCTCCGCGAAGTCACTGCAGCTCACCTCAAAGCTCTAACACTACGGTTCCTCTCGTTGTTCAATTGACACCTCTTTCCCATGCTCGCTGTGGTCCTTCTCAACCATGTCCGCCTCAAAATTCCCATCCTATACTGACCAGGTCCAAAGCTGGTATTCACAAACCTAAAAAACTATCTGTCAAAGTCATCAATGAGGATGATGAAACATTGAATGCTCAACAAGCTCTTCAGATTGGAGTTTGGAAACAGGCTATGCAGGCTGAATACAATGCACTAATTACAAATCGCACTTGGACTTTGGTTCCAGCACCTGGGGGGAGAAACATAATTGGTTGCAGATTGGTGTTTAAAACCAAGAGAAACACCGATGGATCAGTTGCTAAACACAAAGCGCGTTTGGTTGCTCAAGGTTTCTCACAGCGAGCTGGTTTTGATTTCTCTGAAACGTTCAGCCGGTTGTCAAGCCAACAACAATAAGGATAATCCTAAGCATTGTTGTTTCTTGTGGATGGGATGTTAAGTATCTTGATATTAATAATGCATTCCTACATGGCGACCTGCAGGAAGTGATTTATATGAAACAGCCTCCCGGTTTTGAACAAAAAGACAAACAACTTGTATGCAGGCTCACCAAAGCCATTTATGGGCTTAAACAGGCCTCTAGAGCATGGTTCGGCAAGATTCAAGGAATACACCAAGGTATTGGATTTACAGGTTCAAAAGCTAATACTTCTCTTTTTTACAGGTTGAAGAATGGATCAATAATTTATCTCCTCATCTATGTAGATGACATACTGATCACAGGGAGCGTGAGAATGAGGTCGCTTCGGTATTTGCCAACTTGAAAAAGGTTCTATCACTGAAGGAACTGGGCAATGTTAAAGAGTTTTTGGGAATCTATTTTACCTCATCCGCTGATGAAATGCATTTAAGTCAAGGGCAATACATAAGAGAGCTTCTCAGGAGAGCTAATATGCTATCATGTAAGCCGGTTTTAACTCCAATGATTACTTCAAACAACCTATTCAGATTCAAGGGGAGCAGCGCGGGGATGAATCCTACTATTTACAGAAGTCTAGTTGGAGGTCTACAATATGTCATTATTACGCGACCTGAAATATCCTTCAGTGTTAACAAAGTTAGCCAGTTCATGGATAATCCCTTAAAAACGAGCCGGCGAGCACTGAAGCGAATTCTGAGATATTTGGCAGACACTATTGACCATGGACTGAGAATAACAAAAGCTCCAAATTTTCATCTGACTGGTTTTTCTGACTCTGATTGGGCTGCCGACCTTGATGATAGGAAGTCTATTAGTGGTTCTTGTGTCTATCTTGGCAATAATCTTGTGTCATGGAGTTCAAAGAAATAGGGTTTTGTGTCAAGGTCGAGCACTGAGGCAGAATACAGGAGTTTAGCGAACACTGCGGCAGAAATGACCTGGATAGGCTATCTGCTCAAGGAATTGAAAATTGGTTCAGCTCGCACGCCTACCGTATGGGTAGATAATCTGAGCACGATTGCTCTGGCATCAAATAATGTCCTACATGCAAGAACCAAGCACATCGAAGATCTTCATTTTGTTAGAGACAAGATTCTTTCACAACAGCTCGCAGTACAACATGTCCCTTCTTCAGAGCAGATAGCTAATATTCTGACTAAACCTTTAAGGGAGCAATTCTTCACCAAGCTCAGAGACAGATTAAGAATCATATCTAAGAGTTCGTTCGAATTGAGGGGCCGTATTAAATGACAGTATAAGTCACAACGACCTGATGGGAACAGGTCGCGTGACTACAGAATGATATGGCGATCACATCGACCTGATGGGAACAACTTACATGACTACGGAACGACATGGCGATCTGATAACTATAGGTCGCACGACTGGCGACCGATTGCCTCACTTACTAGCAAAGACAGATAGTATGGTCGAAAGATGATAACTATAGGTCGCACGACTGGCGACCTAATAGATTCAGGTCGCATACACTGCGACCTAATGTGATCAAGTCAAGTGAGTACCGGCCTGACAGATCTCAGCATCAGAAGTCTACATGGATCCTACAACACGTTGGATGACGACAGCCCTAACTTAGTACAGTCCAGTCTGCTACAGCTGTCAATGGTCATGTAGCAATATTAGCCACAAATTCATAAACTAGCCGTTATCATATGTACTGTGTCAAATCTGACCGTAGGATATAGGGCAACACTAGTCATCTATGTTGCTATAAATAACCGTGTATTTCATTAATATTATGTATGAAAAACATTCCCCCAAAATATATACAATACACTCTCATCTGGCAATAGCTGGCTTTTCATTATATCAGCTCGCCATGAGCTCGCAGTTTTTCTTTCACCAGGCCGTTTGAACACATGTACATGTCGTTCGCAGGTCATCTAATCGTTGTGTAATACCTGCGTCTGCCAATGGCCCATCACCAGCGCATCAACATCCTGCTATTCCCGGATACCACATATGCATGCCGAAACCTCCAAGAACTTGTAATGTCATGCAGTATATGTTTTTGAGCAACTTGGGTCATGATATTAAGTACTTGGGCGCCCCACCATGCCAACACTGTTTTTCCGATGACTTGCATATCTCTCAAGCCCACCGAGTCACCAAGCTAAAGAGCTAACACAATCCTTATGCAACACCCGTAATCTAGTACTGCAAAGTATATTTAGTATATTAGTAGTGGGTGGCTCCAGCAAAAAGCATTAACGCTGTAAACTTGAAATATTTGACACTTAATTATCCAAAAGACAAAAGATTCTTAACAAATATTTTTTAAGGGAACTTCCACGCTACCGTGAGGGCATCATGCTTCACTTAATCACAAGTAATGAATCAAAAGTTGGTTAAAAATATTGGTAAATAGATGTGCATGGTGTCTTCACAGCACCGTATTCATTTTGGGAAAATTGCTTTTTTGGTCCAATATGTTGTCCACTTTCTAATTTTGGATCAAGATATTGTCTACTATCAAAACACATACACGAAATTGACAAAATCATCAAAAAAGGTACAAAATTATCCAATTCGGGCTTGATGGCTGACGTGGCAGGATCTAATATTTACTTATCAATTATCATTTAATTTAAATGGCGAAAAATAAAAATTACGCCTGAACTACCAAAAATACCCCTGAAACCCTTTACATCATCCCCAATCTCAGATTTTTTTTCAATTCTCTATGGTAACAATATTTAATTTTAAGAAAATCTATACGATACTTCATGGCCAAATACAAATGTTAAAGCATTGAAGATAAGAAAAGTTTCGACATTGAAGATGAGTTATGACTGGGGAAGAATTAAAGGAGTTTTTACTTCTTTTTTTTTTTTTACAAAGTAGAAATGCATGAAAATGAGTGAATGGGTATATTTGTTATTATTAAATTGATGTGTATTTTGTTGGGTTCAAACATAATTCTTAGGAAAAAGAGGAAATAATTATTCAATTTAAGTTTATTTTATAAATAACAATTTATTAGACAAGGAAGTCCAACTCGAGATAACTATGTTTTAGACTTTTAATAGCTAACAATGCCCAGCAAAGTGTTGGAATAAATTGAAATTGATAGAACCCGGAACAGAAACTAAAACTGAATTATAACCTGTAATTCTCACATTAATTTCCACTAAAAAAAACAAAAGCGAATATCCACGAACTACACAACACAAAGAAAGAAAATTAAGAGGCACATCACTGTAATAAATGGAAACTGCCTCTTTCCCCTCCATATCTTTTGTTATTAATGGATAAGTAGAGGTTCGATTATTAACAAGAATGGAACGAGAAAGAAGCAGCAGCCGGAAGGAGATGTCCGTTGTGGTGGCTGCCGCCGTGACCGGCTGTTCTTTTTCAATCCGCCACCGCAGATGCAGAAGATCTTCGACGGAGCAGGGGAGCATCAGTGGGCCAGACGTATTGTAGCCGTACACCTCACGAGCTTTATCAAGAAGATTCTGAAATAGAGGATGATATAAATATGAGATTGGTATCGAAAATCTCTGAAACCCACCATCTTCATCTTCTAACCCACCTGCACTGCAAGCCATCCTTTCTTCACTTTCATCTTCTTCTCGTCTTTCATCTTCACTTTCATAGAGAATTGCAAAAATCTGAGATTGGGGAGGGATGTCAAGGGTTTCAGGAGGCGTAATTTTTGTTTTTCGGCATTTAAATTAAATGAAAATTGATAAGTAAATATTAGCCATCAAGCCCGAATTGGATAATTTTGTATCTTTTTTGATAATTCTGCCAATTTCGTGTATGTGTTTTGATAATGGACAATATCTTGATCCAAAATTGGAAAGTGAACAACATATTTAACCAAAATAGCAATTTTCCCTATTCATTTTCATTCATTAAATAGGGATACAATTTGTAAAATAAAAAAACTTATCATTCGGGTATTTCTAATTTTGTAAGAAACTAAAAATATTTTGGAATTACTCCAAATTTCAAGTGTTAACGCCTTTAGAATCTCCTACATATATTATATTTAAGAGAGACATGATTGGAAATCAAGTCAAGAATATAATGCTATAAATTAAGAACGCATATTAACTCTCACAAATCCAACTTAAAAGCCAAAAAAAAAAAAGGCGTCCACCATCAAGGTTAAAATTCATCTCTCAGTACACATCAGCTGCAACCACATAATCCACTAACAGGATTATTTCTGGAAGTATTCATTGCTTTGTTCCTCATCCTCGTAGAGCTCAGAACATTCCCAGCCCACTCCGAAAAATAGGTCTCATTGTGTCCGACCCTGTTGTTCTTGAACACCGCCATGCACCGGGGGTCGTCCTCCGGAAACGGGCAGTGGTCCCCGACTGGGTCCCGCCACACACCCTCGTGTCTCATCCCTGACCAGCTGGCGAGCCAGTGGTAGACGTACTGGCCAACGCCGGCATGCTCGAGAAATCCTTTGGGGAACAGCTCCATCACGCTGCTGTTTCGGTCCATGAAGATCATGTTGGTCAGCTGGGCGCCGTGTGCTGTTATCAGTATGTCGGTTAAACTCATCAACTTCACCTAGATATATAAGGGGGTTGCAGCTGTCGTTAGAAAAACGAATTAGAGAAACAATATGACATGACATGACTTGTAAATTTGGTTTACCACCCTTGAGGTTTGTTCTCAATTACATTTTGGTTCAACAGTTGATTAACCTCAAGGAATATGCTGACATTGCCAAATATTTACAATTACGCATTCAACTCTTTAAAATATTGCAAATAGCCCCAACATCTTCATTTGAGATTTGAGAATCTTATCTTATATGCGAACTAATGTTTTTATTGTATATTTTATTTTATTATAGAACTCTATTGTTTTTTATGATATGCAAGCAAAATATTTATCATTTATCCAACAATATTTTTATTATATAATTTTAATATTTTTAATCAAGTAAAAAAAAATACATAAAATATGATTACATATATTTAATTAGATGTAAGACTAATAGGATTTAGATTTTCATATAAGACAGTGATTCTTATTTGTACCACTCCCATATTGGGTTCTTTCTCATAATAAAAAAAATTTAAGGGATAATTGTTGAGTTTTTTTAGCTCCACTAACGCCAAATGCAAAATGTAAGGTGAGTGTAACTTTTCATTGAAATATTACATTGGTTAATTGCCTAACTAACAATTCTTCATGAGCATTAGATGGATGGATTTTTCAAAACAATAATTACCTGTTCACAAAAGGTAAGGTTATGGGAATAAGCCACCGTCAACCGGCAGCCCTCCACCTTGTTGCACTCATTTTCGAAGATTCGGATCACCGCCGATGCATTCTTAAACGACCTCGCCCCTTCCCTCATCAATAGTGTCATTCCGATCCGAAATCCGGGCGAGGAGCTACTATTCACATTACAATACATCCTAGACTTGCACCTCATCAGATCATAAACCTCCATTCTCTTCTCATTCGACAACCCGCCTTCGTTGTGCCTCATCACCACCGCCTCCTCGAAACAAACCGGATGAGCATCATCATAGCCGTCCATCGTTTCGATCTCAAGCGGCCCGCCGCCGAACGTGGCTTCTAATATTGTCCTCACCCACGGCGCCATACTTGTCCTCAATTCGCCCCAATGGTACAAAACCCATCTCTTGGGCCGGGCCCGGGCCCCACACTGGCTCTTGATGTGCCACGCAACGAACGGCATCGTAGCTGACAGGCCGTGCCATATGTTGTCGTAGTCGTAGTGATTGTACGACACAAACGCAACGTCCTTCAACAAGGTAGCGCTCTCCGGAAGGGTGTCGGGCCAGGCTAACCCGTACAAGTTCCAGGACCCGTCGTGCGGGTCCCGGCCCGACAGACACAAAACCCTACCTCCGGAGGGCTCGGACGGGAACCGTTGGTATTGGGCTTGGCCTTCTTCGTGCGTGTCGTTTAAGGAGCTCATGAACCATGTGTGCCCTTCGGTGGCGGTCTTTGAGTAGCGGAGATCTTTTAGCGGGAGAAAAGTTACAGCCTGGCGGAGTTTGGCGGCGGCTTTCGGATCCTCTCGGCCATTGCCGGGGGAGTTGGTGAGGATTTGTTGAGTTTGTAGAGAGTGGAATTGGTAGAGAACTAAGAGGAGGATGGAGATGGATAGGAGGTATATCGGGAGCTTATCATTACGCGGGAATTGATAGGGTTTTGGTGGAGAATTTTGACTAGTGCTTGTATTCGAGATAATGTATTGTTCTGAGGATGGATTGTTCATGGCTGAATGAGTAGTGACTTTAAAGAAAGTTTAGGGCCAAGAATATTGAACGAGTGATTGTTGGAGTTTGGTTGACATAATTGGGATCTAGCTCTTTTTTTTTACGCCCTTAGATTTCAATATGGTACAAGATTCGAGAAGAGGTTGAAAAAGAACATGCACATGTTAAAGCCGATAGTAAAAGTCAACAATTTACAGTCAACTGTTACAGGCAACCACGTTCTTTTCAGTGTTGGAATCTAAGCACTTTAAAAATTTATTTATATTTTTGCAAAACTGAATGCAGGAATACTTGTAATAATATATTAACACTTCCCGAAAAGTATTAAGTGGCTATGCTTATACCTTTAAAATCAAAAGAATCGTAAATCGATTCATAAGTATTGATCAAAATAAAATGTGTGTGATAAAAAATATAAAACAAATAATAATAAAATATAGGAGAACTTATTAAACAGTCCTTCAAGTGGAGGAATCGTAAATCGATTCATAGTATTGATCAAAATAAAATGTGTGTGATAAAAAATATAAAACAAATAATAATAAAATATAGGAGAACTTATTAAATAGTCCTTCAAGTGGAGGTCTATTTGTCAATTAATTATACATCTAATTTTAAGATAAATAGTGTCTACTTTTTATTAAATAGTCCATAATTATAATATGAATATATCATCACAGTACCCTTACTATGAGAAAATTAATATAAATAAATAATAATATTATAATAATAATAATTATTATTATTATTAATTGGGCCAGCCACCTACTGCCGCACGGAAAATTCTCCAGTCGTTGGAATATTTTTTCCGGCCACCGAAAGATTTTTCAAACTGCCAGATTATTTTTCCCGACGAATTCTTTTTTTTTGCCCAAATAATTTCTTTTTATATGTTCATGAAGTCAGTGTAGTTTATTTTTTTTCACCCAGACAATTTCTTTCAATATGTCTGAATTTTTTACTATATGTCCAAACATTTCTTACTTAATGTCCAAAAATATTTTTGTCACCGAAAATATTTCTTACTATATGTCCGAATTTCTTACTATATGTACAAAAATAATTCCGGTCACTGGAATATGTCTGAATTTCTTACTATATGTACATAGAATTTTTATTTAATGTCCAAAAATTCATACTTAATGACAAAAAGTATTTTACTTGATTGCAAAAGTTTCTTGCTTGATGTGCAAATGTTGTTATATATTTTTTACTTATTATACACTTTGTTTTCGCACCAAATAAAAATAGAAAAAGAATTTCTTGCTTAATAGCAAACTATTATTATGTATTTCTTATTTAATACAATTATATATTATTTTATAGTGAATTTTCGAACTTTATGTTTGAAAAGGTAATAAAGTTTCTTATTTTATATCCTATAAAGTAAGAAAGTTTGTTATTCTATTTTCGAAAAAGTAGGAAAAGTTCTTATTTTATAGTGAAATTTCATACTTTATGTTAAAAAAATTAATAAAGTTTCTTACTTTATATCCTTTAAAGTAAGAAAGTTTGTTATTCTATATTCAAAAAATTAACAAAAATTCTTATCTTATAGTGAGATCTTTTACTTTATTTCCTAAAAAAAGAAAATCTCAATTTATATTCGAAAAAGTAAGAAAAATTCCTACTTTATAGTAAAAATTTTATACTTTATGTATGGAAAAGTAAGAAAATATCTTATTTTATAATGAGATTTCTTACTTTATGTTTGTTGGGGAAAAAAAACACCAAAAAAATTTGGGAAAAAAAAAACTCGCCGAAAATTTTTCGCGGCAGCGGGTGTGCCGGCGGGTGGTGGAATGGAGTAGTGGTGATGGTGTGTTTTTTATTGATATTATTATTATATTATTTTTAATAGGGGTAACCTTGTAATTGTATATTTATAGTGGGTCTATTTGACATCTTGTATAAATAGTTAGAGTATTTGACAAAAATATTTTTTTCGATGTAATATTTAGAAATTGTCCCTAAAATATATAAGAAGCATGTATAAATTTTTTGACTATAAAAATAATATATTTTTATAGTTAAGTCGGATAAAAAATTTTACTATTAAAACTTACATTTCAATAATTACAAAAGTTGCAATCAATTGATTAAAAATAAATTAAAAACTCATTTAAAGTAGATATAATCTAAATAATTATAACTTTTCCAAAAATTAAGATTCACAATCACAGATTTGAACTTTTGCCTGTAGAATGCTATGTTGGATGCTGGCAGCATTCAACCGTTCTTAGGCAAAAACTACTGCAAGAATGAAATAAGCTCTAAAACGATTTAACTTCGATTTTTCTCTCTAAGTGAGTGAATCGTTTGTGAACAATTCCTCAACTTTATATAAGCAAACCTTACTTGTATAAGAAATCTACAAAAAAAAAAAAGATATATACAAAATAAAGCAAGTAAATATCATTAGTAAAAAAATAAGATCAAATCTCTATATTCCTAATAATATTTATTAGCCTTATAAATGAAATCTACTTTAGGAAATATAAATTATATATATATAAAGGAAACAAGAAAAAATCTTAAACTCCTAAATAATACATATATAACAATGCGAAAACTATATAAGAAAAAGAGAATTGAAACTTAATTTAAAACTAAATAATATACATGATGATTATCAAACATGAAAAATATCAATCTTTTTAAAATAATTAATCTTGGCAAGAAAGTCAAAATATTAAATAAGACAAAATAAATTATTAATTATTAAATCACATATTTATGAAAATACGTGACTCAAAATGCGGGTTGTGAAACTTGTTCAAAAGGCAGAATTTTTTTCTACTTGCGTCCTATAATAATCTTTCAATGGGGTCTTTATTAACACTCCCACACGAACTCCTTTTTTCTAATTCTAATATAAGATAAGTCCAAAAGGTTGGGCTACCAAATAAAGGGGGTACTAACCTCAAAGAGAGATCAGCAACCTGAAATTGCTTTCGAACTCGTCACAGCGACCTGCCAAGCCCTCCGCGAATCTTCTGGTGACCTAGCTGGTCCTGCAAAACAACGCCTCGAACGGGCCGGATTTCGAGCCCGTTAAGGCCCTCCGACGCTTAAGTTAATAAGCGAAATCACAACACTCAACTCTTCTCTTTAAATCAAACAAGATGCAATTATGATATCATAAGCTTCGAATAATGAGAGGCACACGCCTCTTTTTATAGAGATAGGAGAAATCTTCCACTATCTAGGGTTACCTTCTCACACCACAATTCCATAAATACCACAACTGACTTAGAATTCGTATTCCTCCCATATAGTAAGTTCCTATAAACAACAAACCTTTTATTAAATTAATAGAATAGGTCTGGGCCCATACAGTCCACCAAAACCTCATAAACCATTCACACTAAGCCCGCAGGCTTGATATTCACAAAGCCCATAACCGAGCTCAAGTACACAGCTCAAACCACAAGAGGTCGCGACCCTATATGAGAACTCATCCCCATACTACAGGTCGCTACTCTTCACAAACCAGCTCGCTCACTTCTCAAAATCACAACACAACTCGCTCATCTCCTAGGAGGAACACCCTCTCCCAGAAATGAGGTCGCTTACCACAAATAACCTCATACATCAAATAATATTACGTATGGATATTTTGGTCCGCATCAGCTAGTCCCCCATGTTCTAGCTGATTGAGGTACGAAATCAGGTAGGACATGTAAAAACAGAATTACAAGAGCACAACCACTTCAAAAATAATAAGTAAATCATCATTTTACCTTACCAAACCACACATCAAAATCACACAGCTCAACAAATCGAGCCATAACACTCATCTTTCCACAGTAAATTGTCAAGTATACTTGCGACCCGCAAAAAGATCAGCTTGCTGAGCTCACTCATCGCCCAAGAAGACATACCTGCGAGTCCCCAAACTCCGTACTTGACGACCTAAAACCATACAGCCTTCCCTCTACAGCTTTGAAGTTATAATCGGGCATAATAATACAAGAAAAGATATGCTTTTAAAAAGTCAAAACATCATAAGCCATTCACAAGACCTAAAACAGGTCGATCAAGAAAACATTCCATACCTCAAACCGTAATCATTACTTAAACATCATTTTATAACCATAAAAATTTCGTTAGCTCGCCAAGAAAACCACTCAGTCTCCCAAATTAAAACAGTTAAACCATACACAATCCAATTGTAACCATATGACAATAACATGGGATTGAAAACCACCTAGTCCCCTATGTTTAATTAATGCCAGCAATACAGAACAACTAGGCCACATCAACTCAATAAAGATCGCCTATGTAGTCCCCAAGTTAATACAATCAAGTAATCCAACCAGATTATGCACAAAAAGTAAATGTCAAATAAACCTGATTTTCACATAGGTCGCACGAATTCGTAACCAATCACAATCATATTTCCTATCCTCATAAGACCATGAGATTCAAAATAATCACACCACGAATCACAAATAATCCGATGGAGCTAAAATCAGCTCGCATATAAAATATACTAGCTCGCACCAAAGGGTAATAAAACCACAAAACATGTACGAAATAAAACCCATAATCTACTATAGGTCGCATCAACCAATCACACTTCGTCTCACGAGATCGCAGTACATTAAAAACAATCAACATGACTTATTAACAATCCCATCAAACAGCGTACAGAATGTATTAGCTCGCATAAGAACAACCATCTACTAAACAACAAAAGAGTATGGAAAAACACGTAAGTCAAGCATATCACTTCCAACCATAAGTAAAACATCACAACCACTTAGTCACAGAGAATCAAAATAGCTTGCGCAACTTCATTTATTATATATCACAAAAAATTCCCAATTTTCAAAACACAAATTCTATGCTGGAGAAGTGCCCTCCGATCCAGAGTTACCTTCTTCCGCCACACAAAATCACAACCTCATAAGCTTTCCACAAAATCACGTGGTCGGGAGAAGTGCCCTCCGGTCCAGAGTTACCTTCTCCCGCCACAAAAATCGCAAACACCGTCATCGACCTAACGAAAGCGTCGGAATTTAACCATCATCGACCTAACGAAAGCGTAGGAATTTAACCATCATCGACCTAACGAAAGCGTCGGAATTTAACCATCATCGACCTAATGAAAGCGTCGAAATTTAACCATCATCGACCTAATGAAAGTATCGAAATTAAACCGTCATCGACCTAATAAAAGCGTCGGAATTAAACAATCATCGACCTAATGAAAGCGTCGGAATTAAACATAAAACCCATAAAATCTCTGGCCGTTGAGGCTTAAACATTTTCATAACCATAAAGCTATACCTTGTTCTGTATAATGAGATCGCATGGGACCGTAAAGAGGTCGCAAAGACCGTAACAAGGTCGCGGAGACCGTAACATATTAATTATACGTATTCCCCGTAACTCAGATCATAAAACCATTTAAACAGAATCACACACCATAATCATTTAAATCGTATAAATTCAATGCTCAACCACATAAAAATAAACAGGGCATAAAATGGAAAACCGTCCCTTTCATGAGATTTCAAAAAGCGTACCCGATACATATTCATATTGGTGCTATAGGAAAATTCATCTCTTCTCGAATATCCATCTACGCGATCTTTTTGTTTTTAGGTAGCATAATTCTCCAATCTCCCTTTTGTCAATGTTTGAACGCGCGACCTGGTACATGACCTTAAACATTGGCGACCTCTTCGCATTGGGCTGCCCATCTCCGAATTACATGTCAGGCACTCGCGCCAATAACATATTAATCAAACATTTCTCACATCAAAAGTCTCCATTTCCCACAACCACAAATATCATATCACCATCAAGCCATATAGGATCAAAACAAAACTGACACAAAGTTCTCAGTACACATATACCAACTTTGAAGATTAAACTGTTTTAATTGGTAATGAGTTAAAAACCAAACTACATATCACTGAAAAGACCTACGAGTCTAGTTTCCAATGCAAAAATCGGATCTCAAAACGGATAATCCAACAGTGAGTTATGACAAATTTACTGAAGTGTGGCAGTGGTGTATTTTCGTACGAGAATGTGTAAAAATGATCAATTCTTAGTATGTTCATAACCATATAAAATCAAAATAAGTTCTCATCAACCGAATGTTAAACCACATACATATCCCCACAAAATAAAACCACATAAGTCCAATTAGCACTCTCCACGCATGATTAATATACCATCATTCATTCTATCAAAACCATGAAAGAATTTTAAAACCAAATCTATCCAACCCCATGGATAATTAATATTTTATATAATCACATAAACCATACGTTTATCTCTATTAAATCAAATAAACCATAAGTCTATCCCCATATAAATCAAGTCAATAAGGAAGTATTTCACATGACAACCACATCAATCAACCAAACCATACCATCCTCATTTAAACACATCTAAAAAAAATAAATACTTATCTCGATTTGTGTTGATTTTGTTGTGTTATGTTGATACACGACCTCATCACCTTAGATTTCGAGCAACAAAATGGATCATCCCTTGAATATTTGAACACGCGACCTCATCGCGTTTGTTTGCGTTGACCATTCCCGGGTTAAGGTCCAATCAACACATCAAAAACCAACATTAATATAAACTCAACGAATAGACCTTACTCAGTCCGTCAGTATATGATCAATAAATAAAACGCAAGCATCACAAACTTTATTCGTGTTCACAAATCTTCAAAACCTGACCTCCACCACTATTCATATTTAACCACTTTATATCGTACATATTATATTCAAAACTCAACTTCATCCAATCGGTTAGACTGCGAATAATTTAATTTTTAAAAGAAACTAGACAAACAGTTTTCGGGAAACAGGATCAGCCCTATCCGAAATTTATTATAAATTGTATCCGAACTCAAATTCACATCTCCACCGTTCATATTGAACTTCAACATGTTTATCATAATATATCAAATTTTCAAGTTGACCCAACGGTTATATTATGCACAATCGTATTTTGAAAAACACTGCGTAGGATTTTCCGAAAATAAAAACTGCTTTGATCGAAAATTTGTACAAACTTCCATGGACCTCAAAATCCAATCTCCACCGTTCAAAACGCAGTTCAAAAGGTCCTCGAGGTTGTGTAAAATTTTTAACACGATCCAACGGTTGAAACGATAGAAAACAATTTTTCAAATTTATAGCGCAGTCAGATTTTAGACTTACGAAAATTGTGTACATCACGTTTCGCTCAAGGACTCGATGTCCCTCTTTCCCACAGACGGCGCTAATTTGATAAGTTCAAAAAGTTGGGCTACCAAATAAAGGGGGTACTAAGCTCAAAGAGAGATCAGCGACCTGAAATTGCTTCCGAACTCGTCACAGCGACCCGCCAAGCCCTCCGCGAATCTCCTGGCGACCTAGCTGGTCCTCCAAAACAACGCCTTGAACGGGTCGGATTTCGAGCCCGTTAAAACCCTCCGACGCTTAAGTTAATAAGCAAAATCACAACACTCAACTCTTCTCTTTAAATCAAATAAGATGCAATTATGATATCATAAGCTTAGAATAATGAGAGGTATACACCTCCTTTTATAGAGATAAGAGGAATCCTCTACAATCTAGGATTACCTTCTCACACCATAATTCCATAAATACCACAACTGTCTTAGAATTAGGATTCCTCCCATATAGTAAATTCCCATAAACTTCTCAATAAAGTACCAAAATAAGCCGGGGCATATAGCCCACCAGGCCCATAACAATCCACGCATATCGGGCTCAAGTACACAGCCCAAACCACAAGAGATCACGACCCTATATGAAAACTCATCCCCATACTACAGGTCGCTACTCTTCACAAGCCAGCTCACTCACTTCTCAAAATCACAACATAGCTCGCTCATCTTCTAGGAGGAACACCCTCTCCCAGAAATGGGGTCGCTTATCACAAATAGCCTTATATATCAAATAATATTATGTATGGACATTTTGGTTCGCATCAATAATATATCATCGTAACAAAAATCAGTAATTTATTAGGTGCACCCTGTTTTACGTGATGATATATGATAGTTATACGTGATGATATATATGACAGTTATACGTGATGATATGTGTCAATAATTTAGAGTTTAGGGTTTACTTTTACATTTCAGGGCTTAGTTTCTCATTTTTAGGGTTTAATATTTCTTACTTTTGTATTTTTTTAATTTGATTTTCCATTTTAGGGTCCCGGCAAAAATCTATTATTCTACCGGTTATATGTGATGATATGGGTTAGTTATATGTGATGCTATGTGTCGGTTATATGTGATGCTATGTGTCAGTTATATGTGATCATATAAGATAAAAATTTAGGATTTAGAGTTTATATTCAATTTTAGGGTTTAATTTTTCATTTTAGGGATTAATTTTTCATTTTCAGGGTTTAACTTTTTGTTTTAGGTTTATTTTTTTTATTTTAGAATTTTAAATTTTAGATTTAGAATTTCAATTTACTTGTAATGATATGTATCAGTTATATGTGTTGATATGTACCAGTTATATGTGATGATATATGCCAATTATATGCGATGATAAATCAAATTATAGGGTTCACTTTGGTTCAAGGTATACTCTCTCACAAAAATCTCATTCATACATATATTAATTTTAATTATTAATATTGTTGAGTTACGTGTTTTATAAATACTTGACTTAATATTTTATTTTATCTTATTTAATATTTTAATTTTCTTATCAAGTTTTAAGTGTTTAGAAAAAATTCAATATTTATCATATTTGGTAATTATCTTAAATACCAAATATTTATCATATTTGGTATTTATCATATTCATTTTCTTTCTGATGATTTTTCCCCTGCGACCCTCTATATAAACCACAGCTTTGTCCCCAACCACCTTATCCATTCCTTGATTTATTTTTGAACTCCTTCAGTATCTCCCAAGCCTCTACTATTCCATTGCATATTAAACCTTAGTTTATAATCCTTAGAGTAGTTTAGTTTAGTTAGTTAGGGTTAGATTCTCTTGTTGAGTTGTTGGAGAAGGTGGCAGTGTAGATGTTCTTGTGGTGAAAACTTTATTTAACTTTTGAAGATTGTAGCTAAACCTTGAATTTCTTGTATGGAATGAAATTTGGTAGCAATATTTCTCTTTCCTATTGTGTGTTGCTCTTGTTTTGTTGTTGTTGCTTGTGTGTTGGTTGTTACGTTTTAGTTTGTATTGCTTTTCCTTGAATTTCAAATCCTCAACCTTAATCTTCTAGCTTTTTATTCTTCTTTTTGCAAAATCTCCATTGAAGCATCTCCTTCGAAACTTTTTACCTCATTTGGCTAAACAAACCTTTGGTCATGAAAAGACAAACGGGGCTTTCCTTTTCAATTAAAGTTTTGACCTTCCCTCCCTTTTCTCTTTCAAAAACTTGCAAGCTTCCTCTACTTTAGTAGTTTTTAATAAGGTTTTAATTAATGACCTTAAACTAGTTATCTTCAAGCAAGAACTTAATCTTCCTTAAACTTATTGTTTTCAAAGCTTCCATTTCAATTCAAGTATTATAATTTAAAAACTCAAACCCAACCAAATGGGTACACATATGAAAACTTATACTCTTAAAAATTCAAGTAGGCTAGAAATCATATGTTATAGTATTTATTATTTAGAAGTATAAGATTTTATCTTGTTTCCTTAATATTAATATATATATCTACAATTTATATTTATATTTATTTTCTTAAAGTAGAAGTCGATTTTTAGGCTAGTAATTATTATTAGAACTCTAGAGACTTGATCTTATTTCCTAATCAATGATATTTATTTGTATTACTTTTTATATATTTTTTTTCCTTTTTGCAGGTCGATTGTACACGCAAGATATATGTATATATAAAATTGAGTGATTGTTCACAAACGACTCACGAATTCGAAGAGGTAAATATTAAAGGTAAAATATTTAAGAGCATATTTATTCTTGTTGTCAACCCAGACAATTGTTGCAATTTAAATAAATTAAATATCAATAGTGATAGTTACTCGTCTACTTAATATGTCTACAAAGAAAACTCTGAATGATCAAATGTTCAAATTAAAAAAGCATCGTCAACAATTAGTAATAACAAATCTAAAATTTACAACATTTGATACTAAACAAGAATTATAAACTTTTTAGGTTCAAATCTCTATGAAATATCACTGAAAAATCATTACCATCAAGATTTTTTTTATTGGAAACTAAAAAATAACTCATTTGTTTTGGATAGTTGGTAACTTTGGACCTGTTTGACCTATCATTCAAAATATTAAATCCGATATTCTGAATATCGAATACTCGTTTATTTTAAATTTCAAAATCAGCAACAATATATTAAAACTAAAAGTGAAGAATTATAAATTGTATAAAAAATAATAATTCCTACTATTTATAAAATATTGAATACCCCGAGATTTTAAATATCAAAATTTAAAATCCAACAAATCTTATTACAAATATACCCTTTATTTTTCTCATTTGAAAATTGATCAATGGTTTGTTGTGAACAAGGGTTAATGTTGAGCATCAACAACTTACTGCGCCCAAAGAAGCGCCGCAGAATTCATGTCGCGTGTAATAAGAAAGCGAGTTACGCGGGAAAAAAACGCCATCCGGTATAATAGAAGCGGTTTATCCGGTAAATATCGATTTCTTATCAGTCATCACTCGGAAAAAAGACCAACCAGTCTCCTCCGCCTCGCAGCGGCACTCGTCTCCGCCCTCACTACACATTACAAACCAAACTTCTTGTGAGTTTTTATTATTTATGCTTTCGCCTTCTACCTGTTTGTTCAAATGCTGGTTAGACCTTTTTTTCTATTTTTTTTTTCCTTTCTGATTTTCTGTTGAAACTTTAATCCCCGATTCTGCATTTATATTTGAGTTTTGAAGCACATTTGTTTATCCATTTACCCATTTTATCAAAATGAAGACCAATCAAATATCATAAATTGCCAGACCAATCGTTTCATAGTGTTGCATGTGTACGAGCTCTTGAGGAATTCACAGTAGCATATATTTTTTCAGTAATTATGCATAAAAGGAAATATTCTTGTTGAAAGGAAAAAATGAAATGATTTCATAGTGTTGCTTAACTGATTGGCCTTTTCTAATTGCATAGGACAATGATACGACTTATTTTTTTAATGGTAATTTATCGTTGCTTATTGTTTCTCTGAATTGTTACCCTCTTTCGAGAACTTTCAACATAGAAATCCTTCATTTTCACTCTTTTTTTTTTAATGAGTATTATTTTCCTGATTTTTTATTTTTTAGATTAATATTGTAAGTCTTGGGTTGATCCCTTTCTTCTATAATTTGCTTCTATATTTGGGTTAATTATGAATTTTTTTTTTCTCATTCACATTATTTAGACATGATGTGCTGGTTTGATTGAGATTTATATTGATAAGATTGCAGGAACATGGAACTAAAACAAAAAAGAAATAAAACATTTAAAATATATATAGGCAAACGAAGGTGGCTAAGCTGCACTGGATTGAGGAAATGACTGTTTATAACCGCCTTCTGCACTTGTGATTAACCAAGAACTTGTATATATTCACTCCCACAAATCCAACTTACATGCAAGAAAAACACAACCAACCAAGAATTAAAAACCATCACTCAATACATTTTATCATCAGCTGCATCCACATAATCCACTAACAGGATTTTTTCTCGACGCATTCGTCGGTTTCTTCCTCATCTTCACCTCCCTCAGAACATTCCCAGCCCACTCCGAAAAGTAGGTCTCGTTGTGTCCGATCTTGCTGTTCTTGTACACCGACATGCACCGGGGGTCACCCTCCGGAAACGGACAGTGGTCCCCAACCGGGTCCCGCCACACGCCCTCATGTCTCATCCCTGACCAGTTAGCGAGCCAGTGGTAGACGTACTGGCCTACACCGGCTAGCTCGAGCCAGCCCTTGGGGAAAAGCTCCATCACGCTGCTGTCTCGATCCATGAAAATCATGTTTGTCTGCTGAGCGCCGTGTGTCGATATCATTATGTCTGTTAGACTCATCGTGTTCACCTAGGGAGTTGCGATTGTGGGTAACATGACAAATAGCACAAAGTCATATGAAACTATGTTTTGTTTACTTTACTATTATTTGTTATATTTATGATCAAATAAGTTAGGTGACACGAATCGAGGTATTGCAATTTTATTTTAAAAGATAACTGTTTTTCATTGTGGTACATTGATTATTTGCCTAACAAATCTTCATTAGCATTAGATGGGTGAAATTGGTGAGTTTTGCAATACACTGACCTGTTCACAAAATGTTAGGTTATGGGGATAAACCACCGTCAACTGGCAGCCCTCCACCTTCCGGCACTCATTTTTGAAGATTTCGATCACTGCCGTGTCATTCCTAAACGATCTCGCCCCGACCCTCATCCACATCGTCATCCCGATCCGAAACCCCTTATCCCCCGACGAGCTCACATTACAATGCATCCTAGACTTGCACCTAATCAGATCATAAACCTCTAATATCTTCTCTCTAGACATCCCGCCTTCGTTGTGCCTCATCACCACCGCCTCCTCAAAACAAACCGGAACATCGCCATAGCCGTCCATCGATTCCATCTCGAGCGACCCACCGCCGAACGTGGCTTCTAATATTGTCCTCACCCACGGCGCCATATCCGTCCTCACTTCGCCCCAATGGTACAAAATCCACCTCTTGGGGGGCGGCCCACACCGGCTCTTGATGTGCCACGCGACAAATGGCATCGTGGCCGTTAGACCGTGCCATATGTTGTCATAGTCGTAGTGATTGTACGACACGAACGTGACACCCTTCGCTAGGGTTGCATTCTCCGGCAGGGCTTCGGGCCAGGCCAGAGCGTATGAGTTTCGGGATCCTTCGTGCGTGTCCCGGCCCATTAGGCATAAAAGCCTACCCCTGGAGGCCTCGGTCGGGAATCTCAAGTATTGGACTTGGCCTTGGTCGTGTGTGTCATTTAAGGAGCTCATGAACCATGTGTGCCCTTCCTCGGTGGCATCTGCGTAGCGGAGATCTTTTAGTGGGAGAAAAGTAATCGCCTGGCGAAGTTTGGTGGTGGCAGCGGCCATCGCATTATCTTGAACATTGCACGAGTTGGTGACGATTCTCAAAGTTTGCAGAGAGTGGTATTGGTAGAGGACAAAGAAAAAAATGGAGATGGATAGGAGGTAGATGGGGAGTTTGGGGGAAGAAAGAATTTGATGGGGTTTTGGAGGAGAATTTTTACTACTAGTTGGATTCGAGATGATCTCTGGTTCTGAGGATGGATTGTTCATGGCCGAATTAATGACTTGAAAGAAAGTTTAGGTCCAAGATTGAGGCTGGAGTTTGGCTGAGATTCCAATATGGTACAAGTTGATGCTCAAAAAGAATATCATGTGTTGACACAAGAATTATAAAAAGAAGTGATATGTAAAGATAATATGCAAATTTTGGAATTGAGAAAACTTATAATAATATAAAAATAAGAAGTGCAAATAATGACGAGTTCTACATTCAAATAACATTACGGCTGTTCTCCACGATGTTCATGTATATGCGAAAGGAGTTCAAAATATCATTATTAGTCGGGTAAGTGATTCGAGCTTAACCCGTGAGTTATTTGAGATTGACTTCAAAAAAAAAACTCGAATTTCAAATCGAGGTTAATCGAGCCGAGCTCGAACTCGAGTTCAATGATGCTCGACTCGATAGGCTCGCGAGCCTAATTGAGCTTTGATAGATTTATCATTTTATCCTTATAATGCATATTTATTTATATATATATACTCTAAATATATAATAAAAATTAATATTAAGTAGTTTATTTTATACTTTTTAGATTTTTTTATTAATATTATGTAACTCGAGGTTGAAATAATGATTGAAATGATGTATTTTCAATCCGTTCAATTTATAAATTATTATATTTATTAACTAATATTGTATTTTAATCTAGATTAAATTTGTTAATAATTATATTTACATATTTATAAAAACTCAAAAGATGTCACATTTTCAACCCGTCTCTAATCTATATTAATTAATTATTATTAACTCATTTTATATTTTTATGTTATGATTAAATTTATTAATAATTATAGTTACATACTTTGAAAATTTCAAAATGTGTCATACTCTCAAGCCTTCTCGGATTGTGCCATTGTCTAATAAATATTAATTACTTATTATTATATAATTTATTTATTTTTGTATATTTAGATTGAATTAATTACTAATATTTAGTTACATACTCAATTTATTGCAATTATATCATAATTTAACTATACAAAATATTTAAAATTTCAAAAATAAATTATTTCAACTTTTATTATAAATACACTTTATTTAATTATTTTCATCAATAATTTTTTTTCGTAATTAAATTTATTTCATATTTAATTTGTCTTTTAATCAAATCAATTAATTTAGATTTTTTTTACTAATTATATATGACTTATTTATATTTTAATATTAGGAGTATAAAAGAAAATTACTGAATTAGACAAAATATAATTAAAAAAAAAGCTATTAAGTTAGGCTAAATATAATTAAAAAAAATATTAAATTAGGTAAGATACAATAAAAGAAATATTAAATTAAGTATATATTAGGCTCGGATGACACATAAGCAACCGAATCACAATTTTTTTTTTATTATCCAAACGAAACATACGAAGCAGACACATAGATTAGAGGGATTTTGAATTAATATATACTTGTTTAACACCCGTGTATTACACGGGACTTATCAAGATAAATATAAAAAAATATTTGTGATCATTATAAATTTTTTAATTTAAAATAAAAAATTAAAACAATGTATTCTCAACTCGTGCCTTGTAGATGTCTACTCTATTTATTAATTATTATAAATATTAAATAATTTTATATTTGATGTTTAAATTAAATTCATTAATAATCTTAGTTACATACTTACAAAAATTCAAAGGTGTCATATTCTAAATCCGTGAAATATCTTTTCTATTAATTATTATTATCAAATCATTTTATATATTAATATTTAGAATAAATTCGTTAATAATTATTAGTTACATACTTTGAGATATTTAAAAGATTTCATACCCTCAACCTGTGACGCATTGTACTGGTGTCTAATAATGTTAATTTATTAGTGGTATATAATTTAATATATTTATGTTTAGATTGAATACATTACTAATATTTATTTACATACTTAAATTATTGTAAATAACTCATATTTTACCTATATAGAATATTTGAAACTTGAAAATTAAAATTATTTTAAATTCTATTATCAATAAAACTTATTAATTATTTTCATAATATTTTATTTTTGTAATTAAAATTATTTCATATGTAGATTGTCTCTTAATTAAAATAACTAATTTAGATATTATCTACTGATTATATATGACTTATTTATGTTTTTATATTAAGAAAATTAAAGGAAAGTATTGAATAAGGAAAAGTATAATAAAAGAATCAAATTAGGTAAAATACAATAAAAAGAAAAGTATTAAATTAGGTAAATATTAGGCTCGGATGACACATAACCAAACGAAACACCAGAATTTTTTATTTCCTTAACGAAGCATGCGAAACATACACATAGATTAGGAGAATTTTGCATTAATATATAGGGGTGATATCTAAAATTAAGAAACATATAAATTTGACTAATATATTTTTAATCAATTAATAATATTCTATTCTTGATTAAATATTCTTACCTCTTTACTAATAATTATTTTATTACTATAAATATATTTTATTTCTTTAAATGAGTAGGGATAAAGTTGAGAAAAATAGGTAAAGAAATTCTAAAACGACAATTAATTTAAATTAAAATTTAACTTCTAAAACGACAGTTAATATGAATTAGAGGGAGTACTTTTTTGCCAAACCTTGGTATAGAAGGCAAGTCCTACACTATCGCCTCAACTAATGTACATCATATTCAAAGATAATAAAATTTTAATAATAAATAAATAAATAAATATTCATTCAAAAATAATGTTTTTCCATTAAAAATAATGAACTTCAAGTAAAAATTAAGAAACCTCATGTTAAAAATAGTGAATATTAAGTAATAATTAAATACACAATCAATTAAAAATTAATGAATTTTCACTAATCAAATACTCTCTCCGTCCCAAAATGATGATCATGCGGTTGGTTTCACACAAATTAAGAAATGAGTAGTTTATATAGTTAAGTGGTTAATTTAGTTAGTATTTTTCAATTATACCCTTCTTGAATTTATTAATATCAATTAATAATTATAAAAATTATTGTTGGAATTAGTATATTTGTTATTGGAATAGTAAGATTTTGTATTGTAATCATTAATTCTCAACTTACGAGGTAGAAAACTAGTATTTCAAGAATATTAATTAATGGTATGTGTGGAAATAAAAAATTAATTATTTGTTAAATATAGTAACTGGACTATATTCGTGGGACGAACGAAAATGAAATACTGGACTATATTTGTGGGACAGAGGTAACTGGACTATATTTTAGGTTGAACGCTAATAAATGCCTTCTGCCTACCACAATTTGTCAGTGATACTGAATTTGTATATTAATTGATGTTTGGGGAATTGGAACCTAAGCTTACATTTTCGAAAGGGATATCATTTGAGAATTTTATTATTTTAAATAAGTTGTAAAGTGAAGTTGAAGTGAGAAAATAAATTTCAAAGAAATAAAGGCTACGTTTGTTTTTAAATTCCCAACAACTTAATTGGGTTTTTAAATTTCAATTTTTTTTATTATAATAATTTAAAAGTTTAATATTTAACAAACAATTTACACTTAACTCTACACTTATCTTTTTTATTTAATTATTATTATATTTAAATGATTATATATTACTCAAAATACATTTTCATCCACTTTCCATACATTATATATTATTTATAGTAAAATGTAAAAGATTTTGAACTCTACAACAAATAAGAATTCTTAATATTCGCTGAAATTTGAATACTCAATATTCTGAATATTAAAATTTAAAATTCCAACGAACACTGCTCCAAATAAACCATTTACTTTCATCTATTTTCATTTTCTTAATGAATCATAATGAAAAAAAATCCATTTTTTATTTCACTTGAAACCAAATCATAAAGAAAAAGAAAAGTATTTGTTGACCTTCAACCAGAATCGAACCATATTCCCCCAAAAGATTACCGCACGAATATGCAAGTCTACTCTATATTTTTAGGCAAACACTTATTTTAGGTCAGGGGTTATGACCTGTTAGACTATCTGGTCCGATACTATAATGTATTGGTTTTTGTACTATGATATATTAGTTTTTGTACTCGAAAGTATTGATTTTTCATAAATCTCTGACCCATTCTATGATGTATTGATTTTTATACTATAATGTATTGGTATTGAATTTTCACTATAATATTTTGGTTTTTGTACTATAATGTATTAAAATTTTGTCTAACAAATAATCCATTAGTCCGACCTGATAAGAGTATTTTCCATATTTTTTTTTCCATATTGAATTGTTTATATAAGAATTTGTCATATGTACATAGGCTAAATAGAATACCGGTGAATTAAAAGAACACTTATTAATGATATATTTTAGGGTTGCGTATAGGACTTAGATGAGTTATCACGCTAGAGTAACTATATAACTCATGCATTTAATACTTTAAAGTATAATATTCACTTTATTTCATTTATTATATGCACTTTTTTAAATTCTAGAATTAATTATATAATTTTATTTTATTATTTGAAGCCCGATATTAGCCCTTTTAGGCCGAAACACACACGTCAAAAAACCGAACTACTAAGGCTGATCCGAAACAACTAGAACTAACCGGATAACATCTCTACTTGTGCTTTTCAATTTTCAATTGGTTTCAAAAAATGTTTAATATACCCTTTGTATTATATGAAGGTGATAAAAGTTGTGATTCGCCAATTTCAACCACACTTAAAATTATTCTGTTGTTTTATTTCACTTAAAAGTAAAAGGGTGTTTGGCTAAGTATTTTTAAAACATCTATAAACTCTTATATCAAATACACTATTGAACTAGTTTATACGATATTAGTACGGAGGTAGGATTTTTATGGAGGGAGGCGAAATAAGGAGGTTTAAGTAAAAAAATAAAAATGTACGTGGGTTCGGGGGCAGTAGCTCCCGAGAGTATTTTTTTTTTAATTTACTTAATATTAACTTGAAAATAATAGAAAAAAATATTTATTTGAATGAAATAATATAAAAAAAATATTTTTTTACCATATTTTTATATCTTACTTATTATACTCTTAGTTTTAGATTCTTGTAAAAGAAAATTTCATTTACTATAAAATGAATATGGTTGAAGCAATGAGAAATAAAGAAACTTTAAACCATAATAATAACCTGATTGTAAAAACTTCAATTAAAAATTAGTAAATTATATTTACGGAAAACTCATCATGTATATATATATATATATATATAACATTATAAAAGACATATAGAAATTAAAAGAAAATTTATCAGGGGTGGTAAAATATAATTATTTCGCATTTATACATATAAAATATTAATTAACTATACTATCCTAAGGTATTGGTAGAAAGTGAGGGGGGCGAATGCCCCCCACCAGCCCCCTTGAATCCGTCCTTGGACCGGACTAACAAATCATCCGTTAGATATTAGATCTTATATGAATTATATTGTTGAAGTGTTAGAATAAAATGAGATGGTTGAACTTGTAGGCCCTATTTGATAATGAGTACATAACTAGCTGATAATGAAGTCAATTAGTTAATTTAACTATCTGATTGTATTTGTTAATATATAGAAGTGTTTAGAAACAAATGTGTTGTCCAACCCTGTGTATAACCTTGTCTCCCCTACTCCTCTTCTAGTTATGTCATTACCAGACGCAGGTAATCCTTTGCCCAACCGCCCCTGACCTTAGAAAAACGAACATGCTTATGACCAAATAAGGACCATCTTACTTACTTCTTGAGCAAGAGTCCCACGATCTTGACTTAGAACTTGTTAGTAGTAGAAGCATCAAACCTTGCCCACCCTAGTAAAGGGGTTTGGAGATAGAGAACTTGGAGTGATTACATTTCTCAAGTTGGATTTTTAGATCGAATATGACTAATTTGGTAGGAAATGATAGTAATTTTCCATTGATGTATAGTAGAGTGGGTCACTTGAGTGTCAAAGCCAAGCGGTGGTTGTTTTTCCTTGGCTCATCATTAATATCTTGGCGAAAAAAGAGAAGAAAAAATTGTATCCAAGTAGCATAGGTGCGATTGCAAACATTTCATTCCATTTCATTTTGTTTGCTTAGAGAATATTGGGAAAATGATTCTAGTAAGATGAAAGATATTTTGGAGATAGTGATTGAATTTGAGATAAAAATATAATGTTTAATTATGATACGATATTTTTAGTTGAGATGTGATTAAAAATATTTTTTTCTTTTGGAAAGTTTTTACTTTGACTTTTGATTAATTTAATTTTATTATTATTTTGGATAACCTTTGTTTATTTAATCAACTCATGGATGCTTTAATTTAAAAGAAAAAACTGAATGCATTGCTTAATGTTGAAGGAAAAATATATTAGTGGGAATTCATTATTAAGTAACTGACAAGGTAAAATTTGAGTATTTGTTATTTTTATATATTATGAAAATATATATTTGACATCCTATACAAAGAGAGTTTTTGATAAATAAGAGAACTAATTCATGTTTGTGTCTTCTTTTCTGTATTTGACAGGAGGAATCATAATTTTTTTAAGTCGGTCGCTATTTATGGAATTATAATTCTAATAGGAGATGGGAACCTTAAATTGGGAACACATCTCTCATCTATATAAAGAGGACTCAGGCCTCATTCTTCTCTCTCTAAGTTGAGTTTATATCCTACGTTTTAGCTCTCGCATCTCTCTCGAACACTTTCTGACTTAAGCATCGGAGGGCATACGCCGAGGCTGTCCACCGCCTAGCTTGGGTTTGTTTTGCATGGAGGATCGATCAGGTCGCTAGGAGTTTTCTGGAAGCTGATCAGGTCGCAGACTGCATATTCAAGGTCAGTACCTTCTATTCTTGAGGCACCAATCTTTTTGGTCGCATCAAGTGGCACCGTTTGTGGGAAAGAGGGACATCCAGTCCTTAAGAAACAGGCATGAGAGATTTTCCAAGCGTAACATGAAGGGAATAGTTATCACACCTCGATATTTGAATTTTGGTGCGGAAGGAAGTAAGACAAAAGGGATGAACGATGCGAAACAGATAGGGGAAGAAAAACACCACCGCAAGGGGACAAAACAAACCAAACAACAACCACCACGCCACCACCCTCGTCGGGAAAACAAAAGATGAAACAACCAGAAGAAGGATGTAAGAAAAAGGCTCTGAATGTGGTCAAACAAAGGGCTATCCACTTTTTCTTTTGCCCTCAATCCATATTCACAAGGGAGGAGTTACCAAAAAGAAAGAACTTGTCACATTGATAAGGGATTCCTCAAGCAATTGATGGGATTGGTACCACCAGAAAAATTGGAGAGGCTGGATGAAATCTTGGGGGTGAAGAGGGCCGGAAGAAGGTTGAAGATAGTAAGAAGGATGACGAATACAGTCTAGAGCCACTAACCGCTGCCTAGAAACCGAGCAGAGAGCTAGATACATGGAGCCCAAGCGCTGAGCTACTTAGAAGTTTAGGAGGACGGAGGTATCTAGTCAAATACATATCCTCGTCTAAAGGAGATGACGTGGATGATCGGTTGCGCATGGATGGCGGATCGCGTGGAAGGTATTAAAAATATCGAGAGGAAGAAGAAGATGATGATGATAAAAATTGGCGATTTGTGTATGACAGGTCGCGAAGGAAGTCTTATAAACGCTGGGCCCAGTAGGAGGAGGATTAAGATGGCTATAGCGATGGGAGAATTGAGGATAATAGGTCGTAGAGGAAGTCTTTTAAGAGTCGGGCCCAGCGAGATGAGGAGGGAGACAAAGAGGAAGTGGGGCCGACTTCCCGCGCATTTAGAGATATGCAGGAGGTAGTGCGAGCTTTACAGAAATAGGTCGCTGGAGCGGGACCTGCGGAATCCAATAAGGGGCATCCCTTCTCCGAAGCTCTAGACGGAAGGATGAAAAAGATTCGTACTGTTCTTGCATTAGCCACTCAATTTGATGTGTCTGTTCATCAACTTTCCTAAATGGCGAAATCCAAGAAGAAACTTTTGTCGAGCAGCCAGAAGGATATAAAATCGAGAGTCATGAAGAAAAAGTTTATCGTTTGAGAAAAGATCTTTACGGGATAAAGCAAATGCCATGAGCATGGAATATCAAAATCAATAGTTATTCACCGAAAATGGCTTTAATCGAAGTCCGAGTGAATCATCTCTTTATGTGAAAATTTTGGCGATGATTTTCTTGTCGTGTGCCATTATGTGAATGACCTTATTTATTTTGGCACCAATAAAGGCATGGTTGAATAACTCAAGAATAAAATGATGAAAGATTTCAAGATGACAGACTTGGGACTCATGTAGTATTTTTTTGGAATTCAAGTAAAGCAAAGGCCATTAGGAATTTCTCTATCTGAAGAAAACTACATTGATAATCTTGTTATTAAATTGGATTTATTCAATTTAATGGTGCAGCGGAAATTCGTTGTAACGAATTGTATATTATTAATCTACGTGTCGTGTAGATAATTATAGCATTTTGAATTTCTCAAATCCATTTATTGGTGAGTGAGAAATAATGCTTTGAAGTTGAACGGTTGCTTATGTGTATTAAAGTGTGTAATAAAGTRTATCCCACATTGYTAGTTATCCAWRGTGGAAGGGAGTTTAAAAGTGTTTAACTTCTATTGATTGGACATCAAGTGGGCCCAGTGGGTTGTGTGAACTTTGTGTAAACGAAGCTCACGCGGGCTCCTGAACTTGGGTTCGCCAGTCCGCCTTCGGCGAAGCCGATGGCGGAGCCGAGCGGATTCGAGCCCGAGCCCGGTCCCGGACCTCGGTCCTCGGCTCTGGTCTTGGGTCTTGGGCAATTGATCCGAATTGGCTGGTCCGATTGAGGTGGGCCGTGGGGGTGGTCTGGGTCAGCCCATTTGATTTTTTGATCGAACTCGCTCCAGACACACGCCAGCATGCTCCCAACACACTCCTGGCACGAGCATGCACTCTCTTGACATACGCTTTTGAACCTTCACACTGAACCTGTCCAGGTTCATGCAACTGCTGCTGACCGTTTGACTGTCTCCTTTAATGACGTCTTAATTCAGGTTGTAACACCTGAATTCGTACCCTATAAAAGGAAGTGGTTCTTGCAACTGAACCTTTCCTTACGCATGAACATCTGACGAAACCCTAAAACACCTGAGAACAACATACTCTGCATTCTGCATTCCATTTCATTTTCTGCATTTCTTTTATTTACGTAACTCAGTTCATATTCAACCAGTTCGCCAGAGCTCTGGTTTTTACGGTGCTGTAAAACCAGAGACGAAGTCGTTTTATCTTTGGGAACGATTTGTCGAAAACGAAGGGCACTACCGGGACAAATTCGTTTTGCGGATAGAGAATTCTTCTCGACTCGACTGATTTTGTTTTATAATATTTTCTGTTCTTATTATTTACTTTTCCAGTTTAGTGATTATTGTAACTATTCCAACAAATCTTTTGAGAAAATTCAACATAATCTAGTGCAAGCCCGTCTCTACTCCGATGGCACTAAATGAAAATTCTCAAGCTGATGAGGAGTCTAAAAGGGCTGATGAAACACTTTATTGAAAATTGATTGACATTGCTCTTGCTCAATACGAGCTCGACATCACTTATTCAACCATTTTGTTGGCTAGGTTCACGAATACACCAAGTAAATTCCTATTGTAGCAGCTAAAAGAATTTTAAGATACTTAAAAGGCACAAAAAGTTAAGGTGTTGAATTTAAAAAGAGAAATAATTGCAAGCTTGTTAGCTATACAGACAATGATAGGGTCGGATCAGTTGATGATCGAAAAAGCACTTCCAACTATATTTTCTATCTTGGAACAAATGTGATTTCTTGGATTCAAAAAAAACAAAAATAGTATCTTTGTCATCAACCGAACTGCATAATACATAACAGCTATAGATGCAAGTTGTGAAGCGGTTTAGTTGCGAAGAATCATGAAAGATTTGAAGTTCGAGCAAAAAGAGTCAACCACTATATATAACTGACAAAAATCCAATTTTTCATGCTTTGTCCAAGCACATCGAGCTTAGACATAACTTTCATTCGGAATTAGTAAATCTAGTGGTTGGAGTCCATTAGCACCAATGATCAACCAGCAGATATTTTGACGAGGACAGTGACAAAATTTTGAAAAGTTCAGAAATCAACTCAAGATTACAAATTAAGAGGGGTTGTTAAAAGTTGGATTAATTCCCAATCTTGATTTTTGGTAAAACAAAGCAATGGAAGTTTGAAACAAGCCATGAAAAGAAGGATGAATGTTACTCTGTATATGTCATTAATATTTATTAGTTTTTGACTATCGCTTTAAATTCACGTCTCTGGAATTGTTTTTTGTTTGTATAAATAGAAGTGATTTCTAAGTGATGGCAGCAAGAGTAAAATGATTAAAATACCAAATTCAAGTATAAACTTAATCAATAAAATTAATTTTCTAGCTTATAATTGCTTCTGCGCCCAACAAGAAATCCAATCTCACGAGATCCAACGATACAAGCCAAAAAAATAAAAAACCAACTAAAATTAATTAAACACGTCCACCAAGAATTAAAAACCAGCTCTCAATCCACACCTATGATGATCACCTGCAGCCACAGAGACCATTAACAGTATTATAATTTCTGGACGCGTTCATCGCTTTCTTCCTCATCTTCACAGCGTTCAGAACATTCCAAGCCCACTCCGAGAAATAGGTCTCGTTGTGTCCGATCCTACCACTCTTGAACACCGACATGCACCGGCTGTCATCCTCCGGAAATGGGCAGTGGTCCCCAACTGGGTCCCGCCACGCGCCCTCGTGTCTCATCCCGGACCAGCTGGCAAGCCAATGGTGGACGTACTGGCCGACACCGGCGAGCTCGAGCCAGCCCTTGGGGAAAAACTCCATCACGCTGCTGTCTCGGTCCATGAAGATCATGTTGGACAGCTGGGCGCCGTGTGCCGATATCACTATGTCTGTTAAACTCATCAGCTTCACCTGGCAATATATGGGTATAACACCACACAATTAGGAACACCAGTTATAAAGACAAATGACACGAATCGCCACCCCTAGCTTCACATGTGTTATAAAGTTTAGTTTTTCTTTTTCTTTTTTCTTTTTTCTGATAAATTGGTTTTTATTTAAAGATCATTATCATGAGTAAGTTATATATATACACACACACACAAGAGGTTTTGTCAAACTTACAAAAAAAAATCTTCAAAACTCAATATATATGCAGCCCAAATGGGTCTTAGAGTTCATGCACGCACTACATCAGAATAAAAAACATTCTTCAAAACTCAATATATATAGAACCTAGTTGAATATCCATTTAGGTGTAGGAAATCATTTATCTAATTTTCAGTTTCTTTGTTATTTGCCTTTTCTCTTTAACTAATTAAAGCATCGGCGGTTTCGTCGGGACAGTGAGAGGACTCCACATCAAATTTATATTTGATTAACAAATACTGTGTGCACATTGTTCTAATGTATATCAAAATATTGGTATCTATTACACAAATATAATATATATATATATATATATATTGGTATCTATAATTTTAAGAACATTTTTCATTATTGGGCCTCATGGTTTTCGTGTATTTGCAAATACGTACCATCTGTCTGTATTGCAACTTCTATTGTATTTTTTTTTATTACAGTACATTGATTAATTGGCACTAACATTATTTATTTGCCCGACTATATATTAATCATTTGCCTAACAAAATCTCCACGGTCATATTAGATCGATGAAAATTTAGTAGATGGATTTTGCAACACACTGACCTGTTCACAAAAGGTAAGATTATGGGGATAAGCCACCGTCAACTGGCACCCCTCGACCTTCCGGCACTCCCTTTCGAAGATTCCGATCACCGTCGACGCGTTCCTGAATGACCTCGGACCGTCCCTCATCAACATCGTCATCCCGATCCTAAACCCGGCCGAGGAGCTACTACTAACATTACAATACATCCTAGACTTGCACCTCATCAGATCATAAGTTTCCATTCTCTTCGCTCGTGACATTCCACCTTCGTTGTGCCTCATCACGACAGCCTCCTCGAAGCAGACTGGCGGAGCATCATAACCGTCCGATCCATCGTGATAAACACCATCGAACGTTTCGATCTCAAGTGGCCCGCCAAATGTGGCTTCTAATAGGGTTTTCACCCATGGTGCCATATTAGTCCTTAGTTCGCCCCAATGGTACAAAATCCACCTCTTGGGTACTTCACATTGACTCTTGATGTGCCACGCGGCGAACGGCATCATAGCCGATAAACCGTGCCATATGTTGTAATAGTCGTAGTGATTGTACGACACAAATGTGATACCCTTCATTAGGGTTGCGTTTTCTGGCAGGGTTTGGGGCCAAGCAAGCGCATACGAGTTCCAGGACCCGTCACGAGTGTCTCGGCCTTTGAAGCATAAAACCCTACCTCCGGAGGCCTCCGTCGGGAACTGTTGGTATTGGACTTCACCTTCTTCATGCATGTCGTATAAGGAGCTCATGAACCATGTGTGCCCTTTCATGGCGGCATTTGCGTAACGTAGATCTTTAAGTGGGAGAAAAGTTACCGCCCGGCGGAGTTTGGCGGCCATGGCTGCAGCTTTCGGATCTTCTGGATCATTGTCATGGAAAGTCGGGAGGCACGAGTTCATGACGGTTTTCTCCCACTGGTGCGTGAAAGCCCGTTCAAAAGTTGGTGGTGTTTGCAGATAGTGGGTGTGAAAGATAACGAAGAGGAGGACGAAAATGGTTAGAAGGTAGATTGGAAGTTTCCGATAAGAAAGCGACAGGAATTGATTGGGTTTTCGGGAAGAATTTCGACTGGTGTTCAAGTTGTTCTCTAGTTCTGAAGTTACAATTGGCTTGTTCATGGCTGAATGTCTTGAACCAAAGTTTAGGGCCAATATTGAAGAAGTGGTGGGGCTGGAATTTGATTGACATTGGGATCTAGCTTTGATCTTCAGATTTCAATATGGTACAAATTTCCAGATACCAAAAAGAACATGTTAATAACTTTAGGAGCTGGAAATGCTGTACTTCCTAGATTGAAGGTGACTTTATGTACACTGATGGGTTAATAATCAATAATTACAAATGCTTTAAAAACAAAACACTCCAACTATCGTTCCAAATGCGTATTCATCATCTATGTGCAATTCATAAAATAAAAACAAATACCAAAAGTGCTTATAATTTTTAATTAATTTTGTACGTATGCTGATCAAACCCACATGTTAAAGTCAATCCCAACCGTCCTACACCTTTGCACTTGATACAAGCAACTAAGATATGCAAAATAAATAAATAAAAAATCTTAAGCTCTACTTCAGCAACTCACTTTTATAAATGCGAATGAAGTTATTATGAAAAGAGATTACTCTTTTATTAGCTAGAATGCAAAAGTACGTTTATCGAAATCCTAAAATAATCCAAGAAACATAATTTATTTACACGAATCTCACTATATCAGCAGCATCAAACATTTATTAGATCATTATGTTAAGACGATAGTAGAAGTTACGTCAACGGTCACCGGGCAACCATGTGTTATTCGTAGTGTTACTAAACCAAAGCACTTTATGTACACGAAAAATTAGTTCTCGTTCATCTTGTTAGGAGGCTCCACTCAGCATAAGTTATATACCACTTCCATAGCAGCTACTAGCTATATAGTTAAAACTGTGAGATGGATCGGCAGGTTGCACTTTGGGCATCAAAATGCTGTACAGAGGTTGCTAGTATTCAAGTTAGACGAACATTCTTGCTGGATCGGCCTCGAAGGACTCCAAATCCTGCTTCTCTTCGGCTCAGATATACGAACACGCGAAATGGCCACAGCCAGTACATCAACCAAACCACCATCGTCTTCGACTAGTTCAATCGAACAGCCAGAATCTAAAGTTGGGCTAGAGTCATCACGGAGACTGCTTTGGGATATTGATCGTTTTCTCTCCAACTCTGGTCCGTGAATGCATGCTAGCTGTCGTGAAGACAATCTTACGAGATTCTTCTTTGGTTCGGGAGTTACGGTCTTTAGTGTTGGTTCAGTGTAGAAAGAAATCCATGGGTGTCCTGGAGAAGAAAATAGCAAGAATAACCATATATTTACGAGTGACCTAAAGTTAGAATTTTGGGTAGTAGAATTATATTAGGCAAGACAAGAAGGGTTTATCGACTTTCACATGCTAACAATAGTTCAATACGGAAAACGAACAGCAAAGGGAAGATAGAAAATGATGACCCATATTCTCGAAAACATGATCAACACCTTCAGCACAAACATGATGTTGTTTTGCCTAAGATAGATCCTCAACACGTTTTATAAGCTATTTAAGAGCCTTATATGCTTTCGGAAAGGTAATTGGAGAACTTCTTTTGAAAAAGGTTATAGAGAGGTCATAAGCTCCACAGAAGAAAATTAAGCTTTAACAAACTCCTTTCATATAGATGATTTTATATAAAATCATCATTAAAATATATTCTTCACATTATTCTCGGACATAAGTATAAATCTACATTAATTGTTCATTCGGTTATTCAATTATCAACAACCAAAAAATAAGGTACTTGAAACATATTTTTCAGATCGAGTTGATTGATCAATTTTTAATAATCCAGCTATTTTCTAAACGTATGATGTAAAATGAGAATTTTACGACTCCCACCAACCCAAAACAATAGGTTCACTTTCATTTTTCATCTTTTTCATCTGTCCCAAAATATAGCCCACTTACAAAATTAAGAGTACATTTAATTTCTTGTATGCCTAGTGTACCGTTACTTTTGACCAACTTTAACAAGTCTTTTGGAATTCTCTACTACTACATTAAATAGAAGATAGTAGTTGGTAGTGGTATAGAGAAAAGGCAAAGACTTGTGTCAAGCAAGATTGACGGGTCATGACCCGTCAGGCCATCTGACTCGGTACTATGTATTGGTTTTGTACTATGATGTATTGGTTTTGGTAATTGAAAGTATAGGTTTTCCGTAAATCCCTGACCCGATATTATTGATGTATTGGTTTTTGTACTATGATATATTGGCGGTACTATTATGTATTGGTTTTTATAGTATGATGATGATGTATTGGTTTTTACTATGATGTATTAGTTATGAGGTTAAGGCCTAAAGGATGATCCGTCAGTCCGGCATGACAAGAGTGTGGCCCTAGTTAAAAAGAGTGAAAGGTTTATGTTTCGAATTTCGTTAATTGACATCTCTTAACCTATAAATGGTCTGTTGTTTTGAGACAGAGGGAGTATAAATATACAAGTTTTATTTATCAAAACATAATATGTATCCCTCCAAACTTCACCATATAGTATCCAGCCATCACATGCATGACGGGTGCAACATATATATTTTGGTCTGAAACAGAACAAAGTTGTATTGAAAGCATATATATATATATATATGTGTGTGTGTGGTAAATTTAGTAACTTGAAGAAAAATGAAACAAAGATACAAGCTATTAACTGAGGATGCCTATGTAATAATTAGACATCTCTTTTAGGCAGATTGATTCAGAGTTCATCGAACAATCTTTATACATGTATTTAAAAATAATTAGCAGCAAACAATGCTTGTATACCACAGCTACAATCTCGGATATTAAATTATCAATAACTAAGCAAGATATAAATGTAGAAGTAGAAAACAGATAACTTACTTAAAACATCATTGGCAGTAAACCTAGTTGAGGTATTCCTTGTAAGCATTTTAGAGAGCAGGTCACGAGCAGGTTGTGATACAGAGTCCCAGACGCCACCAAGAAAATCTAGTTTATCTTTCTTAATAGCCTCAAACACGGTCTCCAAAGAATCGCCTTGAAATGGAAGAACACCAACCAAAAGTGCATGTAGAAGAACACCTGCACTCCAGATATCCACTTTCTCCGAGTAATTACCCACCAAAACCTCAGGAGCAACATAAGCTGGACTTCCAACAATACCAGTCAGTCTCTGGCCTGCAACCAACATCAAAATAACTATTGTATAAAGTCTCAATAATCCAAAAAAGTCCCATTCAGGACAGGTTGCAAATTTACATAGCATATTCGGTCTATAATTTTCATAGACATTTTAAGTGGATATTGAAGTACTTAAGATCATTTTGGGAATAAATAAAACGTTGAAGCAGACATTGGGGACCAAATTACACCGAATTGAAACGTAAGAGACCAAATATTGCGAAAATCAAAACGTTATCAATACTGCTACCTTGCATACTTATAGTACCAAAAGTGCTAGCTCTGTATAGTTACAGGACCGATTTTGTGATCAAGCCCTTATTATTCAAGTATCATTGTAGGACTCTCCAGAACATGTCTCTTAATTAGAAAATCAAAACCTAAAAACATTATAGTAAGCAGAAATAAAGTAGCATGCTCTCTAGAAAACAAGCTGACATTCAGAGTACGATCTCAGACAAAACACAGAACGGCAACAGTTTTTTAGTTGCTTTCGGAAAGTGGAAAATGTGCTCAACATTATTTTTTAAGTATGTTATATGATTTCCCTTCACATGATTAAGTTGTAATCATATCTTCTCTACTTCTCTACTTCTCGAAGATGTATTTCGAATTGACAAGTCCACATTAAGTGTAGTTGCACAAACTTTTGATGCCTTCATTTTTTTTCTTCCTTTTTTATTTTTTACTATTTCGTCACCTCTTTCAAGTCAAAAAAGGTTTGCCCCGACCAAAGTTTGATTCTCGCTGGCCATTATAATGCAGAACTAGTGATAATTCAAAAACTCAAGCCAGTAACATCAGTAGGGAAAAAAAATAGCAAACAATAACCACTCATCAATTTACTAAGAGTGTGCCCACAAACTAAAAATCAGTTCAAATAAGCTTGCTCTGCATGATGCTCACTGGGAATTAATAACAAAAATAGATACTCAGATGGAAAGATGGCTGGAACGTATGTAATTCTGAAATTTGACAAAACTGAGTCATACTTTCATTTTTGTTATCCAGACAACCATTGAAACAAACACAACATTTAATTACTATTCAAACTAAGCTTGCCCTGTATGATGCTCACTGGGAATTAATGACAGATACTCAGATGGAAAGATGGCTGGAACGTATGTAATTCTGAAATTTGACAAAACTGAGTCATACTTTCATTTTTGTTATTCAGACAAGCCATTGAAATAAACTCAACATTTAATTACTATTCAGGCCATGGGAGTAAGGAAGGATCATATAATAACCGACATAACAACCACATGAACATCAAGAAAATGAAAAAAAAAACATTTTTCACTAAATAATATGAAGAACAAAGTAAAGTATGCCTGTATTACCATCTAAAATCCTCACAGCTAATCCAAAATCCGCAAGCTTCATCTGACCAGAGGCATTGAGAAGTATATTCTCCGGCTTTATGTCCCGATGAACAACACCCATCTCATGGCAATATCTAATAGCCAGCATCAACTCCTTAATTATGCTAGCAGCCTTACTCTCCGTGTACTCGCCTTCTCTAGCCATCTGATCGAGTAATCGTCCTCCTGAGCAAAGCTCCATCACCAGATGAAAAGATTCGCTATCCTCATACACAGCTTTCAACGTCACAACACCCGGGTGCCCGGATAAATGCTGCATTATTTCCACTTCTCGGTGCACAATTTCCTCTCCTTTCCGTAAAATCTTACATGCAAACTCCTCACCGGTCAACTTGCTTCGGCACAACACAACTGACCCAAACTTTCCTTGCCCTATCGTTTTAGCCAACTCATAGTCGTGCTCGATCTTCTTCTTCCTTCCCAGTCGAGTCGCTGCATCGATACAGCCGATTTTTCTCTTAAGACCTCTGCATGGGATTTCCAACCGAGCAGCCCCACTGCACGCTGGGGCAGTTGCAACACCATTAACTATACTTCTACTCGAATCAGTGATTTTGGAAATTACTATTTCCTTGCATTTCTTTTTCCTTCGTGAAAAATCACCGAGCGATAAATTTGACCAAAGGATTGATAATCGAGTTTGTTCATCGTTACTGGCTGATGAGATCTCAATCCCTTTCCTTTTCTTACCCAGACAATCCATTGAACAATCCTAGTTTGTGATCTAATCCCGTGTTTGAGAAATCATAAACGAAGTGATTAAATTAAAATTCGCCCTCTTTTTTATTTCTGAATACTCTGACCAAGATCGAGTATCATTTAGTAAAACCGGTAACTACAGAGTGCCATTGGACTATATCAACAACCAATGTCGTAAAAACTTCTAAATTTGGTAAGATCCTGCCATCTTCGCAATGATTGAAATCAAAATCCAGTAGAAAATTAAACCCTAAGTAGCATCACAATAATTTTCCCAGGATTTCGTACCTTGACAAGACAAATTTCTTGTACTTGTTTCCTCCGACCCATTCGAGGAAACAGTCGAGAAAATCCGGCTTATAAGCTTGCGCCTCAATTCGAGAAAAACAAAAAACCTTCAAACACTGGCCTCCATCAATGTAGAGAGAGAAAAAAAAATCTGAACTAAACCCTCCCCAATAATCCCCACCGAAGGAAAAAAACAATCTTAAAATAGAGACAGATAAAATATTCAGTAATATAAAAATATGGGGAAAACGGATATTCGGGCCAATACAATATATATACACCGCTGATGCATTAATTGGGGAGATTTAGAGAGAGAAATGAAGTGTCAAAGGAGTCTTCACCGCAGAAGAAAAGGGGGAACAGTTTGGTCCAATGAGGCTTCCTACAGTGTTGTACAGTTCATACTGTATACACGGTACACCCCTCTGTACGCACGTGATTCCAACAAACTGCCACTACGCTTTTCTATTATTCGCGGGAATTGATTTAGATCTGGCGGCGAGGATACGTCTTGCCAATTAGTTTGAACGGTGGAGATCCGATGATTTTTAAATTTTTTTATACCTCGAGTTTGTTGGTTTTGGTTCACACAAAAAAATCAGGGAAATTAAATAAACAATATACTATATTTTAATATAAATAGAATAAATAATATATATGTGGGAAAAATTAAAGAAAAAAAAAGTATCGAGAAGTTGTTGCCACCAGTGTCCCGGTGAATTTGCAAAAAACAGCTCTATGGGATGAGTTTGCAAAATGTAACAGCTCCGGGTCGTTTGTAAATATCAAAATACACACAAAATTCAGGACTATAGGCAATTTTCATCGGAGATGATACAACAAAACATTACTATACACCTAGTTTGTTTTATTTATTATTTTTATTTAAAATTTCAAAATATATTTTATTTGAGATTTTTAATTACTTCTTGTATTTTTCATTTGATTTGCATAAAATTTATTTAGTTTTTTTTAACGGGTACTAAATGATCGACATAAAGTTATTTATATTAAGATGACACCTAATTTGTGACTATAATTTATTTTGATCTAATATTTTATCTACTAGACATATCTATTTTAACAGATAAATATAGTAGATCAATTATGGATATTAGATCAAAATAAATTATAGTTATAAATTAGGGGGTCGTCTTGATATAAATAGCATTTCCGGGATGAATTTAAAAAACGTAACAGCGTCCTGGGTCGTTATGTAAATATCAAAATACGCACAAAATTCAGGACTATACGTGATTCTTATCGGAGATATACAACAAAATATCACTATACACCTAGTTTTACGATAGGTTTCTCTTATTTGTTGTTTTCATTTAAGATTTTAAAATATATTTTACTAGTTTAAAACCCGCATATTATGCGGGATTTGAAAAGGAGTAATATTCATTAAAAATACCAAAAGAATAATATTAAAAATGATACATACAAATCGTAACATTATTTATTATATTTTCACAATAAATAATTTTTACACCCAAATCAGAACATTACTTGTTCTAATTATAGTAAGACTGGTTTTCACGATAAAGAATTCTCAAACATTATTTATTATGTTTTTCACAATAAATAATTTTTACACCCAAATCAGAACATTAACTTGTTCTAATTACAGTAAGACTGGTTTTCACAATAGAGAATATTTCAGTTTTTTTTAAGTTGTAAAGTATTTCAAAATACCCTAAACTTGACGAGAAACCCAGTAGAAAACTGAGTTTGAAAAAATGTAAGTGTTACATGTGAATATTTGATACAAAAAATTAAAATTTATATGCCACTGATAATCTTATTGAAAAAACGTCGTAACATCTAACTTATAGTATATGTGATATTATTTTATTAATTTTTTATTATTTCTTTTCTCCGCAAGATACTAATGATTCGTGTGTGGTGTGCGTGTGTATAATATAATATGTGTATCAATTCATTATATTTGAATTTAGATAAATAGATTTATAATAAATTTAATATTTATTTTCTAGGCATAATAATTTATTTATTTTATTTTTTTTCACTTAGTTTTTTCATAATATATTTTAATGTTTATTTCAATTCACTATATT
>BMAC01000137.1:76805-114602 GCA_014905375.1 Phtheirospermum japonicum
AAATTTCAGGTCAGAAATGGACTAAATGTGCGATTTCTTTTAAATTAGTGGACTAAAATCGCCACCCGTGTATTTGGTGGACTAAAATCCCCAACTGCCCAAAATGAGTGGACTAATTCTGCATTTTGGCCTTACTTTTAATATCCAATAAGATTCCGATCATTACTGGTACTCCACTTTCAAAATTAATGGTGGATGCGCATCTCATTATTTGGGACGAAACTCCAATGATGCATAACCATTATTTTGAAACTCTGGACAAAACATTGAAAAATGTGATGACATTGCAAAATAATTCTAATACACAACTTTCATTCGGTAACAAAATAATAATTCTTGGTAGAGATTTTCATCAAATATTGTCGGTTATTCCAAAAAGTACTAGACCAGACATAATTCACACAATGATCAAATACTCGCATTTATGGACTCATTACATAGTTTTGAAGTAGACCAAGAATGTGGTGCTGCAAAATCACAATGCAGATCCCAATTGTATCAAGTTAAAGAATHMTTTKAYRTTGATAAATAGTATAGGAGATGTAATAGTTGGAGGACCAAATGATGGTATCGTTTAAATTAAAATCTAAGTTATCTATTATTGAAAGATGATGGAGACCATGTTCTATCAATTGTGGCGAGCATATATCTACAATTTGGAAAAACTGCTGAATGTTTCGCTTATTTGGAGGGTCGGGCTATTCTTTCCCCAACACTTGATGTCGTCAATTTGATTAATAAATATATGATGTCATAAAATTAAAGGGGGAATGTGAAGTATATCTTAACTCTGATAATGCATGCAAATCTGACTCAAACATTGACATATTGTAGGACGTTTACTCACTAGAGTTTCTAAATACCATTAAATGTTATAGATTGCCTCTATGAGCTAAAACTAAAAATTAGAATTCCACTCATGTTGTTGAGAAATATCGATCATTCCCTTGTATTGTGTAATGTTAGTTGTTTACTTGACGGTCATATTGTATAGGCTAATATTTCTCAAGGAAGCAATGCAATTGAATTGTTGTTAATCCTTAAAATGACTGTCACACCATCCAATTCGAGATTCCCTTTCAAGTTGCAACGATGACAATTTCCTCTAATCGTGTAATATGCTATGATGATCAACAAAATTCAAGGACAATATCTCTCTCYRYTTGMYATTTTCCTGAAGAAGCCTGTTTTCAGCCATGGTCAGTTATACGTTGCTATATCAAGGGTGACCAATCGTATAGGTTTACAAATATTGATCGACGATGATGAGAATAAACATGTTAACAAAACTACAAATGTTGTGTATAAGGAAATTTATCATAATTTGTAAAATATATTTCGTCTAATAACAATCCTTTTATGAATTAGGTTATATCATTTTGAATACTATTCGATCTTTAAATAATATTTAGATTATTTATATATAAGGAGCAGTTATGGTAAAACCATCTATGGTGTGAGAACCAGTGATGGTTCTTAACGAAATATACATACACACAGAGAGATATATATAATTTCAGTATACATATATACAATTACTTATTTAAATATTTTAATACATTTTAAATAATTTTTTTTATTTTAAATAAAATAAAATAAAAAATTATCGTGCAACGCACGGGTACAATACTAGTAAATAATCAAAGTGTTGGACCTGAGTATTTAAAAAAAAAAATTGAATTCAAAATAATAAATAGTCAAAACTCGGGAATGTAAGATTTTAAAAAATTGCGTTCAAATAATAAGTAGTTAAAAATATTTCAAATTTATAAAAAAAAATAAATATTAATAATTTTATTATTTTAATAGAGTTATTTTGGTAAAATTAAAAATTAAGATCACTTTACAATCCTAAAAAAAATGCCAAACTTTACAATCCTAAAAGAATATATTGTTAAAAAAAAAAAATTCAAATTAACTGGAATGACAGTGATTAAAGGGGAGTGTCAATCTACCTGTTTTTAGAATTGTTCTTATTGGACGCTATTAGCATAAAACTTTATTTTGAGATCGGAACAAGTGCAAACTTTATATATGCCTAAAACTGACTAAAAATGCAATTCGGAATTATTATTATTATTGTTATTATTATTATTATTATTATCGTGTTGAAACTATCCAACCATTAGAGCATGGCTATATCACTTCAAACTGGTCAGAAAAAATAAATGCAAACACCGAACTGGAATATTTTATAGAAAAAAAATGTAGAATTAGTGCATGAATAATAAGAACTAAATACATCAACGAAACACAAATGAATAATAAGTATCAATCATCACTCCCACACACAAAAAAGGAAGAGAAACACGTCCAGAAAGATCAGAGTCTTCAGGCGGCCATGAAAGCGACGGCGACGAAACCGGCGGCAGCTACTGCGAATCCTATCCCGTTAGCAACGGCGCCGTTTCGTGAGGGGTGTGGAGCGAGATTAATAGGAGACGGCGCCCAGGCGATGGAAGGCGAAGGGGATGTGGGCGCCGGCGGAAGAGGGGCAGCGGCGGAGGGAGACGGAGACGAGTGCGGCGGAGCGGGGGTTTCCGAAGGGGAGTGACTCGCCGGCGGTGGTGCGGGATGGCTAGAATGCCGCGCCGCCGCGGAGCCCAATAACACAAACGCCGCCGTAACGAGCAAAAGAACCCTAGAGACGGTCATTGTTAAAGGGTTTGAACTGGGGACTTTGAGAGAGAAAATGAAACTTTTGATGAGCGAGCGAGCGAGAGAGAGTACGAGGAAATGGTGCGAGTGTGATTCAGGATTTAAAGAGACACGAGTGGGGAGTTAATTGTAGTCACCGACCGTTGGATTGGATTGACATCCCTATCTGTAAACGAGCGGTGGAGATGGCGCTGGTTTTTTATTTCTGGCTAATATGGGAAAACTCTGGCTGTACAACGCCTGGGTTAACACACTTACCTTGTAGATTTTAATTCTGATTCGAATTTAATTGCTTTTCCAATAACGCAAATTTTAATCAAGAGTAACGTATAATTTGACTGAATTATCTGTGATTTGTAATTTATATATATTTATTTACAATTGACTTAATTATATTATTTATTTATATATATTCTTATAGGCCACTTTAAGCTTCTCATTTATACCCCCTATTAAATGCAACTTTCTGGGGCCAACTGTTATCCTTGTTATTATGCTAAGATTAACGTTGGCTAAGAAAAAGGTAGACACCGAATACAATTTGAAAATGATTCAATTTATGAAAACATTTATATCATATAAGGATTTCCATAAGTGCCTTTCTCTTCTATTTTTTTTCCTTTTTGGTTTTCTTTTCTCCCTTTTATTGGGAAGCTTAGAAATTAAATGAAAAGAAATGAATTTAATGTTCAGGTTGCAATTGAATATAATTCCTAAAAAAAAACTATTAGAACATAATGATAAAAAAATATGAAAAATAAAATAGTGATAATAAAAGTTAATTATGGTTAGATATATTTTCCCAAAAACAAAATTCCTATTTATCTCTCTCTCTCATCTACACAAGTTTTTTGGACTATTTTATCTTGCTATGGGGTTAAAATATATATAAAGCGTGAAATGTATTTTAAATGATATTTAATAAAAATAATTAAGAATATATAATAGTTATTAAGAAATCACTACAAAAGAAAATAGTATCTTATCGAGGGAAATACCTAGGGAAATAATGCTCTTGAAATTTTCGAGGGCATTAGACAATTTTACCTAAGGCATTAATGAGGGTTTTTACCTTCGGTACTACTCCCTTCGGTAAATTTTTCGAAAACACGACGCCAATATTTGTCGTTATAATTACCAAAGATAATATCGAAGGCTTTTCGAGGGTATCATTACAGAAGGAATTCACCCCTCGAAAATAACGAAGGGACATATATACCCTCGAGAATAACCGATGGGAACAAATTCCCCTCGAAAATTACCGAAGGGAAATTATTCCCTTCGGGAATTTGCTAGGTGAACCTCTCCCCTCCATTTGTTTGAAATTTAAAAGAATTGAAAAATAAAAAATATATAATATCGTAAAAATAAGCCATATCCTATCATTTTAGGCACGTGTCGTGTGATTTGACCAACAGTAACAATTCATGAATTTCGATATTGATTAATTAAAAGTACGTAAGTAGTACAATTTAACTTATAATTATGATAATAGGTCACAAAACTTATAATTATAATTATTTGTCTCTTCTGTGCACATCCTGAAAAGCTGCAACTCAGGTTTCCAAGCAATGCCTATAATAAATCACTACTACATTTTCTTCCAAATTTTTTCAATAAAATTGATGATTCACAAATCACAATTGTTGTTTTAATTTTAAATTTAATTACTATTCTGTTTTTCTTTATATATATATAATTCGTCTGTCCTAAAAAGACTGATAGATTAAAGATGCAAATATTCAGTGACTGATAGATTAAAGATGGCTTATCCTCCTCATTCTCTAGCACATATGCTCCCCCTTTTGGTACTTTGATTACCTTGAATGGTTAGATAGAGCCTCCAAGTTTTTTTCTACCGTTGCTTAAAAGTAGAAGAAAAGTATTGTCATCTCATCTCACTTTTGTCATGAGATCTTTTTTGGCCAAATTCTTGAGATTACCATGTCCAATATACGAAGAACATCACGTGAGGTCACAGGTCTACTTCTGCTACCCTACTAAATGGATCAATGTTTCTGTAATAAAAAAAAATTTACTTGCCCGTATTATACCCCCAAAACAAATATTAGAAAAATAGTAAAAATCTCAGCGCATCATCGTTTCACAACTGTTCAAAATGTAACGATCGGTATGGACAACTGTTCTATTTTTCGTATTTTTTTTTTAAATTTTTTTATTTAAAAAACCCGAGGGGATCGTATTCCCCTCGAAAAAAAAATAAGGGGAACTAAGTCCCCTCGGTAAATTACCGAAGGGAAATAGATTCCTTCGGTAATGCCGAGGGGAATTAGTTCCCCTCAGTTTTTTTAAATTAAAAAAACTGAAAAAAATACAAAAAATAGAAAAGGCGTAAAAATAAACCATATCCTATCATTTTAGGCACGTGATGTGGTTTTAACCTCGTTTCTATAGACAAACATCACGGAGCATGTGCATATTTATACGTCTTGTGTAATTCGACCAACAACCAAGATACAATCGATCGATCAACTTGTTAGGTTGAAAACGCAAAGCAACGAAGTATCGTAATTTTGTGAAGGTGCACGAGGTGTGTTCATTATTATAGAACCACGAGAATCGATCGGTAAATACGCCTTTTCTATTTTTTGTTTTTTTTAAATAAAAAATCAGAAAAATAGAAAAAATGTAAAAATAAACCATATCCTATCATTTTAGGCACGTGGGGTGGTTTTGACCCGATCTCGCTAGAAAAATATCACCGAGCATGTGCGTATTTACACGTGTCGTGTAATTCGACTAACAACCAAGATACAATTGATCGATCAACTTGTTAGGTTGGAAATGCAAAGCGAAGAAAATTTGTGATTTTGTGAAGGTGGCACGAGGTGCATTTTGTTGTTATAAAACCACGAGAATTGATAATTGATCGGTTAATACGCCTTTTCTATTTTTATTATTATTCTAATTTAAAAAAGTTGAGGGGATCGTATTCCACTTGGAAAAAACCGAGAGGAACTATTTCCCCTCGAAAAGTTACCGAATGGAAATAGATTCCTTCGGTAATTCCAAGGGGGATTATTTTCCCTCGGGTTTTTTAAATTAAAAAAAATCGAAAAAATACAAAAAATAGAAAAGGCGTAAATATACCATATCATATCGTTTTAGGCACGTGGGGTAGTTTTGATCTGGTCTCGCTAGAAAAATATCACCGAACATGTGCCTATTTACACGTGTCGTGTGTAATTCAATCAACAATCAAGATACGATCGATCGATCAACTAATTAGGTTGGAAATGCAAAGCAACGAAGCGTCGTGATTTTATGAAGGTGCCACGAGGTGTGTTTCGTTGTTATAGAACCACTAGAATTCGTAATTGATCGGTAAATACGTATTTTTTATTTTTTTAATTTAAAAAAATCGAGGGATCCAAATCCCCTCAAAAAGTTACTGAGGGGAACTGATTCCCCTCGAAGGTTTTTCCAAGGGGCACTTTACCCTCGGCCCCAAACATAAAATAGCAACTAGCAGCCCCTCTCCTTTCACTCTGGACAGATCAAAAAAAAAACTTACCTCCAGCCGCCAGCCGGTCCGCCGCTCCAGTCGTCGGCCATCTACGACTAGCAGTCGCCTCCGTCGCTCTGCCTCAAGCCGCCTCTGTTGATGACTAGCAGTCGCTGCTCTGCCTCAAGCCCTCGTTCCAGCGGCCAGCCTCCAAGGTAAGTGTGGTATTTATATATTTTTTTTCTTTATTTCATACAATTGTGATTTTTTTTTTATTTTTGAATTATACTTTAATTATTTTGTTATGTAAATTGAGTTTAATTAGGGGTTTATTTATTAATTATGTAATTAGAGATTTATATAAGTTTTAATTTGTAATTAGGATTTATTATATAATTAGGATTTAATTTGGGATTTATTGTATAATTAGATTTTAATTTAGGGTTTAATGTATACTTAGGATTTAATTTGGGGGTTATTATATAATTTGGGGTTTACTATATATTAAAATTTTAATTTGAGGTTTAAAGTATAATTAGGGTTTAATTTGGGGGTTATTGTATAATTAGGTTTAATATGGGAATAATTATATAATTAGGATTAATTTAGGAATAATTATATAATTAGAGTTTAATTTATAAGTAATTATATAATTAGGGTTGAACTTATGAATAATTATATATTTAGGGTTCCTTAGTTCAATTAGGGATCGATTATGCAATTAGGGTTCGTTAGTGTTCATTAAGGGTTCAATTATACAATTATCTTTTAAAGTGCATGCGATAGTGGTTTTTAAATGTCGTGGTGATCGGTTGTGCTAATTTAATATTATAGTTTGTTGTTATGGTTTAATTGTGATTGACTAATGATGTGATTGGTTAGGAAGACGTCGGCGATGACATGGTGTACGGCGTCGGCCGAGAGTTTTCGTCCCTCCAATCATGGTTTTCAAATTTATTTTAAAAAATAATGGTGATTTTAAAATGTTTTAAATTGTTGGTGATGGTGGTTTTGAAATACTGCGGTGATCGGTATGTGATTGTTGTGTTTAACATATATGTTGTTTTGTAGATAATGTTTACATGTTGTGATTTATTGGTTGATGCATACGTCTATCATGACGTGGTTTACGGCACCGGTCATGATTTATTGATCCACAATATAATCTTTCTATCTACACTCAAATAATATACCATAGACTCATTTGGGATTTAGTATCGAATAGAGAATTTGATACTAAATTTCGAATTGTCCACTTATTTGAACAGTATGAGAGCGTGATTGTAATATGGCTTATCTTATCTATATGTTTTTTTTTGTTACCTATAAGAACTTTGGTTTAGTAGCTCTCTTTTGTTCTTGGGTGCACTGCAATATGAGTGTACTTAGAGAACTAAAGGGAGATGCTATTGAGATTTTTAGTCAACAAAAACTCATATACTAAGACGTTTTATTACTGGAAACTCACATTTTCTAATGGTATAGGGCCCTTACCAAAATTTCAATAATTTCTCCCATTTTCAATAAATCAATATAATAATCGTATAACAATAGGGTGAGTTACGATCGTAGTTGGATGTACAAATGAATCGTCAACGACTTTTTATCATCATAATTCGTGGATGGAGTCGAAAGCTTTATTGAATTTACTCAACGATATTCCGCCCATAAGGACGGAGAGTGGCTGAAGTGTCCTTATAATCATAGTAAATGTAGGAATCATAGGTTTCTCAACATCAATGAGATTAAGTACCACTTGGTTAGACACGAATTTAAGCCAAATTACTATATATGAATTTACCACGGAGAAAGCCAGCCCGCTGATTCGAACTTTTTGTACCTACTTTATTAAATTTGTCAGTTTTAAAAAGCTCGCTCGCAAGAGTACGAGTTCGCATGTAGGTTGGTAAGTTGAACCGAGTCGATCTCTCGAGAAAGACTAGATTCAGAAGTTCGTTTTGTGTTTGGTTTAACGAATAAGAAAATAAAAATAAAAATAATTTAAACACGCGGACAAGGGGGGTTTTGTTTGAGAGTTTTAAGAACTAAAATTAATTAAATCTAGATTATCTAAGCTATGAACTAATTAATTAAGTCTAAGATTATTTAAACTAAGCATTAATTATCTAAAACTAAGATTAAGTTATCTAAGAGAAATTAAACCTAGAATTTATTTAAATTAATTAAAAGACTTTTAAAACGAATTAAAGAAAACTAGGATTCTAGAGCTTTGATTCGTCTCCACGATCGCTTGGGAGAACCCAATTGTTGGTTCACAACGAATCTAGGCTCTAAACCCATAAGATCTAGCCAAAAACAATCAACATAATAAACCCAACAAAATCACAATCACGATTCGTCATGGAAGCAATAATTAATTAAACTAATTYAAATCATGCAACTAAATTAAAAGGCGAAGAGAATAATTACTTACTATTAAACTAAGATGAATCGCAGCGTTTTGGTGAAAAAATCTTGAATCTAAACTATCTAATAACTAATCTAAAGTCTAAAAATTTAAAACTAAAAATTATGAAGAGAAACTAAGAAATCAAAGGGCACTTGTTGGGGTTGTCAGCCCCCAAAAAACCTTAGAAACCCTAGGAATATGATAGTGTGTGTTAAAAATCCGAAATACATAGGTATTTATAGTTTTAGGAAGTCTTAAGGCCCAAGAAGACCTAAAAACGCATGGAAAATGCGTTTTCTGGGCAGTCGCGTCGACTGACGCGGTTCGGATCGACGCGACAGAGAGTTTGGGGACATTGCTGGCGACAAGGGTTTCTATAACGGTTCAAAAGAAAACCGTTATACAATATCAGCGTGGGCATGGCTCAGCAGCGTCGGCAGGCAACGGTCGGCAGGTGTGCGCAGTGCTTGGCAGGACTGGTCGGCCAGGGATAATAGAACGGTTTTGACGAAAACTGTTCTAGAATGTCGGTCTCGGCAGGGCGCCCGACGTGGCTCGGCAGGTCTCGGCAGCGCTCGGCAGGGCGCGTCGGTCAACGCCCAGCAGGATCGACGTGTCAGAGGGCTTAGGCCTGCCAGGGATATTAGAACGGTTCCAACTGAAATACGTTCTAGAAAGACGYCAGTTCTAAATTCTTCAAATCGCGCCCCGTTTTCACCGAAACTCCAATCGTTGTCCCAACCTTGACTACTTCCAAACCTAAATACCTAAAAATACCTAAAATAAACATAAATTAATTAATTATAATTAAAATATGATAAAATAAGTTGGAGATAAGAAAATACGAAAATATACTCAATCTATCCAACTTTCACCGAAAACAATAATAAAAACGAACTAAAATACTAACTAAAATCAAGACAAATTCATGTTAATCACCCGCCACCTCTGGACGCCATCATGAGTTTCACGCTGGAGGACCTTCTTACATCACTTCTGAAGAATCATCAAACGGGTATATTAATATGGTTCAAGATGCAGCTGGTCCCGATTTTGATGTGGTTGCCAATATGGAAGAGTCGCCGAACCCTGAGTCTTAAAAATTTTATGACATGTTGAAAGATGGAAAAATTTTATCTGGGTGCGAGGGACATACTCAGTTGTCATTACTTTCCAGTCTCATGAATTTAAAGTCAGAGAATCACATGTCTCATAAGTATTATGATCAATTGAGTGAATTAATCAAAGAGATTGTACCGAAAGACAATCTCGTACCCTATAACTTCTACAACAGTAAGAATTTGCTAAGGGGTATGTGCTTACCGTCGAGAAGATATATTGTTGCAAAAGTAATTATATGATCTACTGGAGAGACGATTCTAATTTGACAATCTGTAAATTATGCAATGAACCTCGGTTTAAACCAGTTTCTCAAGGCAAAACAAAACGACAAAATGCTCGCATCGCATACAAGAAGATGTACTATTTTCCATTAACGCCTCGTCTACAGAGGTTGTACGCATATAATGCTACAATAAAAGATATGAGGTGGCATGTTGAACATATGGATGAAGATGATGTTATGCGCCACCCATTCGACTCAGAAGTTTGGAAACATTTCAACTAGACTCATCCAGATTTCACGGCTGAAACTCGAAATTTGAGATTGAGTCTTTGAACAGATGGTTTTCAACCATTTAGAAGTCTTGGCGCACAATATTTATCGTGGACTATCATAATTACATCCTACAGCTTGCTTATGTGGATGTGCATGAAAGAGCAGTTCGTGTTTCTCAGCATTCTTGTACCAGTGCCAATGAATCCGAAAGACAAACTCGATGTATTTCTGAAACCTCTAATCGCCGAACTGAATCAGTTGTAGATAGTTGGGGCTCCCTCATACGATATATCTAAGAAAAAAATTCCAATTGCGAGAAGTCCTTATGTGGATAATTAGAAATTTTTCTATGTATTCTATGTTGTCTGGTTAGAGTACAGCCGATCGAACAACTTGTCCTTAATATATGGAACGTTCAGATGCCTTCACTTCTAAATGCAGTGGGAAGCAATCGTGGTTCGACAATCACCAAAAATTTCTTGAATACGGTCACCATTTTTGATATTATAAATGACGCTTTCAATAAAAAAGATCTGTCGATACTCCACCGCCAAACATCCGCTTAGGGACATAGTTTTTGTTAGAGATAGGAAGATTGGGGCTTCTGAAAGTCACTAAAATAGATGCGGCACTCATTAATGCACAAATTTTCAAAATGTCTGGTTGGAAAAAATGAAGCATCTTTTAGGATTTGCCATATTATTGGAAAAATCTAATTCGCCACAATTTAGATGTTATGCACATAGAGAAAAATATGTTTGACAATGCTTTCAACACGGTGATGAATGTCAAAGGTAAGACCAAGGACATGTCTAAATTAAGGGAAGAGTTGAATGAGTATTGTAATCATTTGAGCTAGCGCCAGACGGATCGGAAAAGTGTCCTAAAGCCTGTTACACACTTGATAAGCTATCAAAAGTTGCATTGTGTGATTGGGTTAAATCCCTTCGATTTCCATATGGGTATGCATCAAACTTGGGGCATTGCGTCGATAAGAAGGAATTGCGTTTGATTGGGATGAAAAATCATGATTGACATGTATTCATGCAAAGGTTGATACCAGTTGCCTTTCGTAAACTGCTTCCTTCAAATATGTGGAAGGCTCTAACCGTTTGAGCCTGTTTTTCAAGGATCTCACATCAACAGTCATTTGTACCGAAGATATGAGTCGTCTACAATGTGATATTCTGTTAATATTGTGTCAATTAGAACTGGTCTTCCCTCCAAGTTTTCTTGACTCAATTGACCATCTGCCCGTTCATCTTGCGTATGAAGCAAGAATTGTTGGCCCAGTGCAGTATAGAGGGATGTACCCGTTCGAGAGGTATATTCAAAAACTAAAGAACAGTGTGAAAAATAAGGTGAGTGTTGAAGAGTCGATAGCAAACGCATATCTGGTCGAAGAGGCATCAACTTTTAGTTAGTACTATTACAAAGACCACATTTTAATTAAAAGAACAAATTTGCCTAGAAATGACGACGGTCAGGATGATGTAGATGGCGCTGATGAAATTCCATCGGTCTTTAAAAAATATGGGGAGAGTTTGGTACAGAGGGAAAAAGATTTCTAATCGAACCAGAATACAATGCTGCAAGGATATAATGTTGCTAAATTGCGAAGAGGTCCAAGAATATGTTACGTACGAATACTCTTTTCAATTAAATTTTTTTATAATTACAGATAATTTATATTTTATATATCATTCATTTCAACTAGATTTTGGAATGTTGAGTGGGATAAGCCCGAGAACAGGAGGAAGTCTGAGCAGTGCAGCAAGAACAAGAGGAGCGAGCCTACTAGTCCGGCTACTGGGATATCAAAGCATGGGGTGGGGGGGTCTAGATCTATGTTGATTATTCTTATGATATCGTAAGTAATTTCAAATCATAATATATTATTTATTTATTTATTTTAATGTTAATTATCTGATAGTTTTTTTTATACAAGTGCAGCAGCGTACCAGGTTTTTATACGTTCGCACAAGAAGGACGATGTCACATGGATTAATACGAGATCCAGTAATACTAATGTGAGTCTCTTTCTTATTTTTAACTTGTTCTTTGTTCTTAATGTCGAATTTACTAACAAGTTGTATATCAAGAGAAGTACGAGGGACATCTGGATGATGAATCTTCACAAGATCTGGATAACGAGGTTGACTTGACCTTGTTTATCTCTTCATTGTCGGGTCGAGTAAGGTCCGACATTACGACACCGGCTTGTTCGGAAAGTTGGTGGGTGCGACGAAGGGTTTTCGAGCCAGCTGTTCTTCCTCCTCCTCCTCCCAGCAGTATAGGACTCACATGAGGGAGCTCGAGGCACAGAGAGCTCAGCAAGCGATGGAGCAGCAATACAACGAGTCTGAGCTACTACGTGAGTAGCAGCGCTAGGAGCAACAACAATTTCAGGTGCAGATGAACGACCAAATGGTCGAGCTGTTAGCTCGTTTACAGATGTACCCCCCGCCGCGGTCTCCCCCGTCATAGGACTATCGAATATTTATATAAACTTTTTTACTAAACACTTTTGTTAAACAAATTTAATAATTGTAAATTTTCAAATATTTATATAATAATTGGTTTATTTATTTATCTGTTTATTAATGATTTTTAAAAAAAAATTTAGGATATTTTCATAAATAAACAAGAATTAAAATTAATAATTAAAAATAATAAAAAAATAAAAAAAGTCGAGGAGAATATTCCCCTCGGAAAGAACCAAGGGCCAGAATTCCCTCGGTTTTTTTTTTCTTTTTTTAAAAATATTATTTATTAATATTTTCCGATGGGAAATATATGCCCGCGGTTTTTTCGAGGGCATATTTCCCCTTGGTTTCTTCGAGGGGAATTGCTCTAAATTCTTCCGAGGGCAAATAGATTCAGGTCCACGTATATTACCGAAGAAAGAAACCTTCAGTAATGCCCTCAAAAAAATTATCGAGGGCATATTTCCCCTCAGAAAATTTTACCAAGGAGGTTTTTCCCGGGGAGAGTTTTCCCTTGATTTTCCTCTTTGTAAATTGATTACTGAGGGCTTTTTGCTTATTACGAGGATTTTTTCCCTCGGTAATTCTTTTTTTTTTTGTAGTGAATTGAGGGAGTAATTGATTATTATTATTAATAGGTAGGAGTTTAAGGTTTGTCTACTAGAACTTTTTTCTTATGAAATAATAATTTTAAACATAAATTTACTAATATATGATACATTTTGACCAAGAGAAAACAAAATCTTTAAAAACTAAATAGTTTTTGTCAAAAAGAAATATCACCACCTCAAATATTGTGACACGGTCTCACTCTAATTTTACATCAAATACTTTATTCATCTCATTTTATCTGTCGCAATTGATCATTTCACGGAAATTATAAGAAATAATTATACGGATCAAAATGATCATAATATCATTTTGTTTAAAATAATTAAAAGTGTGAAATAATAAAGGTAGGGGTAAAAGTAATAAAGTAACCTTTAATTCTTACTGGGAAAGTAAAACGCAATAATGATTATCTCTTAAATATGTAAATGCGACAAAAGAATAAGACAAAAAAAATTCAAATTGCGATATATAGAACGGAACGGAGGAAGTATAACACTACGGACATTATATAAGTTCCACTACCAAGTATATATTGTGATCGGTATTTTCAAGTTTTTTTGCACGCTACAAATGCGCTATTGTGTAAAATAAAATATTTAATTTAATTTGTGAATAAAATAAAATATTTAAGATTATTTAATTTACAGCACACTATATAATATTTGTAAAGAAAGGATTAGAAAAGAAGATTATTAATTTTTTTAACCTAGATTTCATATTCTATTTATTTGATTTGAAGGGACAAATAGTCAAATTTTCAAGAACTTACTTGAATAAAATAAAATGTTTTAAGATTATTTAATTTGTGGCACACCACGGAATATTTGTAAAGAAAGGGTTAAAAAAAAGGTTATTCAATTTTTTTTCTTGCTTCAATTGTTTTCATTTCTTAGTTTAGTCTGAAAATGTGTCTAGTATGTGTGTTAACTAAAGGAAAAATCGGCAGCTGAGCTTTGAACTGAAGCTTATCTTGGTTATGAGTTATGAACTTAAGCTATCTTGTTTCTAGAAGCGCTCCGTGTGTGTACTATTGGGTTAACTCTAATTTTTGTTATAATATCTAAGTAAAAAAAAATTTACACTTCATACAACATTCATTTGTTTTAATTCTACACAATTTTTCATTAATTCATTAGTAGTCCTTATAAATCAAAACTACCTCGTAATCTTCTTGTCAATATAAAAATAAATTCTAAATAACTATCTAAAAAACCAAAAAAAAAAAACTAAAATATAAAACGTTGTAATATAATACTACATAAATTTCAAAACTTAAGATCAAAAAAAATATAATGTTTAAATTTATATAATTATTTAATAAATTTAAAAACTAAAAAACTAAAAATAATATATAATAATATAATAAGTCATTAAAAAATTATAAAGCAAATTAAATAATATTTAATCACGAATAACTACTTATATATAGATATTTAAAAATAAAAAGTATGATAGAAATGTTATAAAAATATATTTTAAAAATAAAGAAATGGCAATACAATCTTAATATTTATTTAAAACTTACTGACAAAAGTAATCTAAACATGTAAATAAATCTCATTTGGTAAGGGATACCCCACATTGTACATGATACAACACATTTCGTGTTCAATAGTTGGCAATTGGTACGATATGTTAAAATGATGATAATATTAGTTCAAAACACTAGTTGGATATTAATAGTATGATTTAATATCACAAATAATTAGTATTTTAATTCTTGAAACATCTATATTGGTATCGGGCACCAGTATATTACGACACAAGTTGAAAATATGACATTTATATTATTTTTGAATTACATGTACTTTTATATATATATATATATATATATATATATATATATATATATATATATATATATATATTTGCCGTTTCATAAGTTTTATGTAACACACGAATCACTTTATTTCAAACATATATAGTAAAAGAATCGAAAATGGTTGGATTTTTTTTCTGATGAGAATATATCAATAAATATATATTTATTAAATTGATAATTTATTTTTCAAAATACATGCGTGTCTTAAACTTGTTTTGTTTGGGTTTCATGTCTTGCATGCTATTTCATTTTGATTCCTTAATTTAATATTAATACGTTAAGTGCTAAATATATGAATGCCATTTGTTGGATTTTGACTTTCAAATTAAGGATTTAAGACTATTTTCAATTAAATTATTTACATAATCTGTTATGTATGAATATGTATTTGCTTTTTACATTAAATAATATTTTGTTAGAATAGCTCACGCAATGAGTAACACCATAACGCTACACAATACTGAGACCAAAATGTGGAACAATTAGGCGTGTTTAAACACGCATTGTGATACACCAAATAAGGGCTGCGGTTTGAACTTACAAAATACTTGAAATTAGCATGACCAACTAAACTTTTACATCACAACTGATCATCCACTTATGGAACGATACAAAACAGGAAAACCCATAAGAATGAATTAATTATCACCTCAACTGTTTTTTTTGAATGATTTCAAGATGAAAAAACATGACCAGATTAGAAATAAACTGTGTTTCCCAGTCTTATTCGGATAAAAATAGAGTGATCACCTCCTCAATTCTCTTCAAGCCCATCCACACAAACATTGTGAGTCCAAAACTCTATGACTCAGCTGGGTTATCATCATCACTCAGCCGACCATTCTCGTTGTTGCTGATGATCACTGGCCGACCGTTGACATCTGATCCATAAACGTGGCCCATTTTGGAACGCTTTGTCTCCAGATATCTCTTGTTATCCCTTGTGATGGGCGTCACAAGGGGAACCCGGCCCGCAACAGCCAAACCGTAACCTTTGAGCCCAATGTACTTTGAAGGATTGTTCGTCATCAACCTCATAGTTCTAACCCCGAGATCTCTCAGTATCTGCACAATGATTACGGGCTGAGTAGTAAAATACCCAATTCTATAGCCTAATTTAGAAAAAAAAAAGTTTCTTTTAAATTACAAGTACACCTTGACGTTTTTGTTTGTTCTACAAATTACCCCCATGTAAAATTTTGTAAATTAGGAATTTATATCAATATGGGTATATTTGTAATTTTTGAAAGATCAAAAGGCTTCTATTTGTAAAAGTAGGAATTCATATCAATGGGTAGTTGTAATTTTTGGATGTTTTTCCTTTCACGAAAAACTATATATTTACGTCAGATGATCATACTATTTGAAAAGCCATACTTTTCAAAACAATGTAAATAATTGTTTGTCACAACTTTTTACCCTCAAAAGTACGAATTTTTATTTAAAAAGTAAGAGACATTTATAACTTATCTCACAAGCGTGATGTTCGATTATAGGTAATACAATTACCTGAGCGCCGATCCCATACTCTCTCGAATCGACAGGCAAACCCAGCTCCTCGTTAGCCTCAACAGTGTCGCGCCCATCGTCCTGCAGATTGTAAGCACGCAGTTTGTGGCCCAAACCGATTCCCCTTCCCTCGTGGCCACGTAGGTAGACCAAAACGCCCCTCCCAGCAGCTTCGATCTGCTGCATCGCGAGCGCCAGCTGGTTCCCGCAGTCGCATCTGGCCGACCCAAATATATCTCCTGTGAGGCATTCCGAGTGTACTCTCACCAGGATATCTAGCCCATCCCCTATATCACCCTGTTTACATCACAAGTATCACTACAAAGTACCTTTTGAAATTCTGGGAATGGATAATTACAATAACCACCCCTGAGGTTTTAGGGTATTTATGAAAAAGCCCAGTTAAGTTTCACTATTAAAAAAATAAAAATAAAAATAAAAAATGCAAGGAGTTTTTGGTCATGTTCAAAGTTTTAAGGTTTTTTTTTTTTTAATTATTCAAAACCTCAGGGTAGTTTTCCATAATGTTCACCTTAACCATTGCAATATGCTCGATCCCATCCAGAATTGATCGGTAACAATATGCAGTGAACGGGCCCCACATAGTTGGTATGCGAGCAGCGGATGCTTGTTCCACTAATCGATTCCGCTTTCTCCTATATCTGCAAATCACTGCACGTGTCAGACCTTCTGAAAGATGAAAACCATTGCAGAAACAAAATTATTAAAAAAAAAAAAGAGGCTATGAAAGTAAAAGTAGGATTAAAATACCTAATTAAATCAGCAATAGACACAATCTTCAAGTTTTCTTGCAGTGCAAATTGCCGAAGCTTGGGTAGTCGAGCCATAGAACCATCATCATCGACAATCTCACACAAAACTCCGGCGGGCTCTAATCCAGCTAGCATCGCAAGATCCACCGCAGCCTCGGTATGCCCAGCTCTTTTCAGAACACCACCCTCTCTGTACTTCAATGGAAATATGTGGCCCGGGCGGTTGAAATCTTCGGGCTTGGACTCTTTTGATGCAAGAGCCTTTATTGTCGTCGCCCTGTCACGGGCTGAGACACCTGTACTCGTACCGTGTTTCGCATCCTACATAATGCATTCTTTTTGCTACCTTAAAATTTTTATTTTCTCATTTTGTACTTGAAAAAAAAATCAATTATTTTTCAAAATTACAAATACAGCCTTGGGATTTGAATTTGCTTAACACATACTTCTTCTTTCGATAGGTGTGATTTGTAAAATAGAAACAAATATCAAGGAGGTGCTTATATATTTGAAAGATAGATGGGCTTTTTATGTAATTAGAGTGAACCTCAAGGGTACTTTTTGTACTTACTTATAAATAAAAGGATAATTACAAAAAATACCCCCGAGGTTTTGGGAATTTACATAAAAAACTTTAAACATTACAAAATCCACTCTTGAGGTTTGATTCCCTTACAATTTAGTTGACCTGACAGAATTTGCTGAAGTCATCAAACATTTTACAATTACACCCTCTATTTTTCATATATTACAAATAGCGCCATCTTTTCGTCAGGCTAGGAAAATTGAGACAAAAAATTTGGTTTATTTGTAATATTTAAAAGAGTCGAGGATTTTGACAGTAAAAATATTTAACGGCGTCTGCAATTTCCATTAGCTCCCCCCTTACAGAAGGTGCAAATGTAGAACAGTTATAACCTCAAGGGTGGGTTTTGTGAATTTCAATGTAAAGGATACTTTTTATAATTAAACCTAAAACAAATATAAAAAGTAGACGAGACAATGAAAAGAAGTGTTTATTTGATAGTGAATTTCCTAGCACAGAGAAACAAAAAAACTTACCACCGAAATAGTGAATGCCGTACTAAGTTTCTCCTCGTTTTCTTTATGGCTCACCATCAGTGGAAGCTGCAGCCTCTCCAAGTCCTCTGATTTCATGCTCACACAAACTATCCCGGTTCCATGCTTTACAAAGAAAGCCATAGCCTCTGGTGTAACTTTCGAAGCGGCCATTATCAAATCTCCTTCGTTCTCTCTATCCTCATCATCTACCACCACAACCATCTGCAATATTGATCCAGAAAACTAATGGCTAAAGTAAAAAAATAAATAATAATAATAATAATAATAATAATAATAATAATAATGAATTAACAGCTAATTTTCAAAATTACAAAAATTACCCATGAGATTTTATTTTTGTTGTATTACATTACCCCTTCCAACCAGAATATTACATTTAGCCCCTTAATTTCAACACTGAATCAAACACTAGGGGTATTTTTTGTTATTAGGTGAACCCCCAACCCCCGAGATGGTAAATGGTGCACCCGGTTCTATGTGTGATGGTATATGTATATTTTGTGCAATGATATTTGTATGTTCTGTGTGATGGTAAATGATGTTCTCCTAAAAGTTGTGTGATGGTATATGAATGTTTTATGCGATGGTATATGAATGTTCTGTGTGTCTAAAAGCATGGTGCACCCGGTCCCTTCTGTGCGATAATATATGAATATTCTATGCGATAATATATGTATATTCTGTGCAATGATAGATGTTCGTGTCACCAACAATGTTCTGTGCGTCTAAATGCATGGTGCACCAGTCCCTTCTGTGTTATGGTATATAAATATTCTGTGCGACGATATATGTATATTCTGTGCGATGATGGATGTTCATGTTGCCAACAATTATATTCATCACTTTTAACACTCATATACCATCACATAAAACATTCATATACCATAGCTTAAAACATGCATATACCATCACATAACTTTTAGGAGCACATAAACATACATACACCATCACACAGAATATTCATAGACCATCGCACAAAACATATACACACCATCGCAAAGAACATACATATACCATCACACATAAAGAACCGTGAGCATCTAATAAATTGCCCCCACCCCCCGTTACATATATAAGAATACTATAGTTAGTCCCTTAATATTAAGAATGAATCTAAGCTTAATGTCTTTTTTTCTTTTTCTTTTTCTTTTTTTTGTAATTTTGAATTTTAGTTTCTTTTTTGTTTAATTGTAATTAGGTGAAACTTCAAGGGTACTTATTGTAATTTACCGAAACTTTAAATTTCATAAATAACCCAACATGAACATGAAAACCAAACCAACCTTTCCTTTTTTAATGTCTTCAATGGCTTCCGGAATAGGCGAGAAACCTTCCGACGGCAGGTCCAAATCAAATTCATCGCTGTCGACAGGAAAGCCACTTGTAGTTGGAGCCATATCGGCCGAAAGTGCTCCTAATACTACAGAATCGGACTGTACTTCAACTCCATCGAGAGCATTATTACGTGCTACGTTATTAACAGTCAAACAAGCCTTGACACTACTTGAGCCCACTTTTGCACCTAGCTGCTTGAAGGACTCGGCGTAATACAAAGAATGCATATTTGCACAGTTGAGACCATTGAACGGTCTGAAAGCCAAACAATAATAAAATAAATTTATTAAAAAAAAGAAAAGAAAAGAAAAGAAAAAGAGTATGGTTAGCTACCAACTCGCGGGCATCATAGCAGGAAAAAAAAGTAGGGATTTATTTATATCAGGTTCTCGGGATTTTGGGTACAAAACGAATCAAACCAATTCATATACACATCAAATTCGCTTATCCCGTCAATCATTTCGAGAAAAAGCTCTATCTTTTTTTTCTTTTTTTTTTAATTTCTTCCAACAATTGTAAAAGCATAATTGGATAGCTCCATACTATGGAAATATAAAAGGAAGAAACGGATAAACCTCACAAAAATTCAATTCAATACCCAAAATTGTTAATAATCAATAAACGTATCCTTCACAATAAGACACATAATAACAAACAAAAACGAATGCAGATAAGAGAGGGAGACTAACCGACTGCGAGAGAGAGTGGCGGGAGCGCAAGAGAAGTTAACGGACGCCATCCTTTGTGACGAAAGCTATAAAGGTCCCTTACTGTTGTGTAAATTTGGAGGAGAAACAATTTTTGGCTTGAAAAATGTTTGGATTCGTGGGTGTAGAGGGTGGCAAATGGGTTTACAAAAAGGAATGAATTAAGGTGGATATAGCCGGAAAGCCAGTTGCAAAAGAGTTCTGCTCAAATTGCCTCACACGCGGGTGACGTATCTTGCGTCACCACCCAATAGAAGATTTCTTTTCTTGTTTTTCTCCTTTACCTTTCCAAATCCAACCTTTTTTTCTTTATCAACTCTATCCCACTTGACCAAATCGCATCATTGAATCTACAACGACGTCTGATGTACAACTCGATCAAGCACGACAGCACGAGAGTTAAGTGTTCAACCACCACTATTTGTGACGTGACTCATTCAACACGTATGTAACAGTCGCTCGCACGAATAGTAAAAGGCTTATAGTTTGGGCATAGTAGAGGTCAAAGTCCTTGTGCCCACTCAGAGTTCCATATCTGATAGATCACACACGATGTCATCTCCTCCTCCTCATGCATCCCTCCTATTGGGATGTCGTTGGCCGGGAGATGATATTGGACCAAGGATGGAAAAATAACACCAAAATGAGAAGAGATAAGACAGACAGTGTATCCAGCGCGTGCTTCTGTTTCAGGATAAAATAAACCTAAGAAACAGAGATCTCGGGTTAAGCTCGGGGGTTCTGAAAGACTACCGATGAGGTGGTGGTGCTTTAAGGCTCAGGGTTAGACACGAGGCTCGGTGCAGGCTATAGGGTTTGGGGTACAAGAAAAGTGGACCATGAGGAGCTCATCGTAGGATCAATTCACCAAAAGAGCTCTATATAAGACCCAAGTATGAGATAAGGACATCAAGTACCAGCATTAAAGTCGTTATGCCCATGCTCGGGGCATAAGATCGGCATACATGCTCGATAACGAAGAATAGAAGAATTCAGAATGGTGACGTGGTATAACGACCTTATATCATCAAAGGAAAGCACGTGATTTTATGGAAACCCTAAACTGGACACCTATAAATATCCCAGATCCAAGCTTTATTTAACAACACATTTTTCTCTCTAAACTTGACTTTACTCTGCTCAATTCTATCCATGTGCTAACTTAGGCATCAGAGGGGGTTCACCAGAAAACCCTTTATGTCCCCAGTCTGACCATTTTTTGGGTTCAGGCACAGTAGCTCAGGCAATCGGAGGTAGAATAGTACAGAGGAGTTATTTAGGGGTGAATTGGCACTGTCTATGGGAACTATCAAATAGATTTGAGAACTGAGCATCAATAAGAAGTTTTGAAGGAAGTACGACGTAATATTGCGGAATATCTAAACAAAACTTTGGCGTCATATATGCCAGAGATGACCACGGGTGAAGCAGGTGTTTCCATGGATGTCCACCCCCCCCCCCCCCCCCCCCCCCCTCACCTTGAGGTTTTGGAACAGGTTCCTAACTCAACGCGAGGAGTAGGCTTTTTGTTGAGGGTGGAACAAGACTTTTGGGGCTATCGTTCTTGAGAAGCTCTCCGACATCATTGCCAAGACTGTGGAGTAGGTAGTGGAGAAGAGGATATCTGGGATGGAATCATCACCGGCACCACACCATGTCAGCTCAGGGGTGGGGGTGGGGGTATAGGAAGAGTGCATGCATACGCCCATTTCAGGAGAAGACGAAAGCACAACTTCCTCAGTGGATAACACAATTATTGGAGCGGCATCTGATCTACCTAAGGTGGTCGAAGGTCTCAATAGAGATATTCAGAAGCTTCAAAGGAAAATGGCGAGTTCCCTGCCCTAACAAACACAATGGGGAATGCCCTTTGTGAAGGAGGTGTTAAAGGACGAGGTGCCTTCCACATCCAGTCAATGTGTTTCAAATATAATGGGACCACAGACTCCGGGGATCACTTGAGAAGGTTTGAGAATGTAGTTGTGGTATATAGGTTCTCGAATGCAATAATGTGTCAAGTTTTTTGATGACCTTCACTAAATTAGCACAATTATAGTTTAACTAGTTGCAACTAGGCTCCATCCATAATTTGGATGAGCCCGGTATGGCCTTTATGCACCAGTTCACCAGTTTTAGGAAGTGCCCAAATTTATATTTATAGTTGTTCAACACCGGTAAAAGGAGAAAAAAAAAGTCTTTGGACTTATCTAAAAAAGTTCACCACACCCAAGCTAAAGGTGCCTTCATCTTCTAAGGAAACACTGATGAGCGCGTTAGCCTAGGGTTTGAGGAAAGCGGGTTTCTTTTAATTCTTAATTATCGGTGCCCTTGGGAGCTTTGGAGAGCTCCTGGCTTAGGCTGAGAAATTTGTCAATCTGGAAGAGGCCCTTAAGGTGGAGGAGGAAACAAAGGAGAGGGAGTAAGGAGGATCAGGTTTCATAATGGACATCCAAGCCCAAGCAGGGGATCAGTAAGTCTCATTTGGACCATTATACCCCCTTGGAACTCCCCCAAGAATATGTTCTACATGTTATTGAGTGTTATCCCAGCCTTAAGCGGCCTATAATGTATTCGATAACTCCTAGGAAGGAGAAGTTCTACAAATTTTGTCATCACCACAATGACTATGGTCATATGATAGAAGATTACATGCACTTGCTCAATGAGACAGAAAGATTAATTCAAGCGGGGCACCTGAAGGAGTTCATTTACGTAGAATGAAATAAGGACAGGGGTGTCACGAAAAAGGTCGTAGGTGTCACTCCCATAAGGTTTAACTCCGATCCGATGAGGGAGGAGAGAGAGCACTCACCCATCACCCTAATCGAGGGGTTATTCAGATGATTGTGGGAGGCCCAACCGATGGGGACTCCAATAAGGTCAGAAAGGGGTACTTTAGAGTAGCTGCTCCAGATAGGATAAAGGGACTAGAAATAGAACAAGTATCGAAGGTCGCGGTTAACTTTGAACCTTTGAACAGCAGAGGGGTCCTAACACCCCATAAAGATGCCTATGTAGTCACAGATATAATAGTTAATGACTGCAATTTATTTAGTTTGTCGAGTAATAAAAATTTATTCATTTAATATATTCTATCTAACCGCAAGTGTATGATGTAGATGCAGTAAGCGACGAGTAAGGTCGATTTTTACAAGGACCAATATCTTAGAAATTGACAAGTAATATAGTTAATAAATTAATTTTATTTAAATGAATATAAAAGAAGATTTTGTTTTGTTGTTATAAACGAAGGATATAAAATAAACTAATTAAACTAATTTACCAAGAAAATAACAAAAAGTGATAATAAAGATATTAAATGAGAATGAGTTATTGTGGGGTTTGAGATTTCAATGAACTTTCAATGCCTATCATGTTTAATCACCCGAGTATTATTGCGATTAAACTTACTATAAGTTTCAGTTTTATTACTAATCTCAAGCCTCTCAGTTTTATTGATTAGAGTGTCTCGTGTATAAAAGCCTATTGATAAACCTCATATCTCGAATCTTGTTTTATCAAACTATTAGTTATAAAAAGTTTGTCAATATATCAAAACTTTAGAAGCACAAATGGTTGTCAATCGAATATGCAATGATGAATTACAAACAAAAAAAAAAGTAAAGGGGCCATACTCAAATGTAAAACATTTCCAATCAACCAAGCATTATTGCAATTCAATTCAATATATGTTAAGCATAAATATGGTTTAACCCTTCTCTCAAAATGATTAAAATGTGGGTTCTAAATGCTAGACGCATTGTCGATCACATTTAGTGGAGCACAGGCTTAACATAAACCCTTCGTTTAAGCATGTTAAGAAAAAGAAGAGGAATTCTGGACCCAAGAAATAGGCTATCATTCAGAAGAAGGTGAAAAAGTTGTTGGATGCTAGGCACATCAAGAAGATTCAGTTTATTGAGTGGTTTTCGAATGCTGTTCTGGTCCCTAAGACGGCAGATGCCTGATGATTGTGCATATACTTTTGAGACCCAGGATTACCAGAATGAACACTACCCCCTTCTGAGAATCAATCAATTTCTAGACTCGACCTCTAGGTATGAGTTTTTGAGTATGATAGATGCTTCACAAGGTTACCACTAAATAAAGTTGGCAGAGGAGGACCAGAAGAGGGTCAGCTTCATGATACCATTCAGCACATACTGTTATGTGGTAATGCTATTTGGCCTTAAAACTGCTAGAGCTACATACCAGTGCCTAATAGATAGAATGTATAAGGACCAGATAGGACGAAACATGGAGACATACATGGACAATATGCTAGTAAAGAGTATCAAGTCGAAATCTCATGTATCCGATCTGGATGAAACTTCTAGTACTCTGAGGAGATACGGGATGAATCTAAACCCCAAGAAGTGTGCTTTTAGAGTAACGGCAGGAAAATTCTTAAGTTACGTGGTGACTTAAAAGTGGATTGAATCTAAGCCGGAGAATATATAAGCAATCTGGGATATGAACCACACTAGTAACCCAAAGGAGGTTCAGTGCTAGATCGGTCAAGTGGTGGAATTAAACAGGTTCATTTCCCAAGCAACAGAACGTAGTCTTCCGTTCTTAAGATCTTGTGCAGGGCTTTAGAGTTTAGCTGGAACAAAGAATGCCAAAGAGTCTTTGATGAGCTGGAGAGATACTTATCTAATATATCCTTGCTCACAAAGCCTATTTTGGGGGAGCCATTGTATTTGTACCTATTTATAGTGAAGCTGGATGCTAGCACGGTATTGTTGAGGGAAGAAGAAAGAGTGCAAACACTAATATACTATGTAAGCAAAGTCCTAAAGGGAGCGGAGCTTAAATATACTGAGAATGAAAAGGGGCGTTGGCCCTAGTCATAATAGAAAGGAGATTAAGGTGGTACTTAATCTCTCACAAGAGTGTGGGTAAGACTAATTTACCACTAAAATTGGTCATAAATAAACTAGAAGCGTCAAGGAGGCTAGTCAAATGGTTGAGATAGAGTTCTAGATCCAAACTGTTATCAAGTCACAACCACTAGGTGATTTCATGCAGGAGATGACAGAACCTCATGGTGAGATCGGGCGTTGTGTGATCTTTGTGGATGGGTCGGCTGTAAATGCAGGGTACGAAGATGGGATAATCCTGATTAGCCCCAAAGGGTACAAAATGGAGTATTCAGTGAGATTAAGAAGCTATTGATGGGTATGGGCTTACCAGTGGAGAAGATAGATTGCTGCAAGAATAACTGTATGATCTACTGAAAGGATGATTGCGAACTCGATAGTTGTAAGTTCTATAAAGAACCCCGGTTCAAACCCACGAAGTAGGGAAGCGTAAAATGACGTAAGTCCAAATTAATTACATACAAGAAGATGTACTACTTTCCCTTGACTCTCTATTTGTAAAGATTGTACGCCATCTGGCTACAGTGAAAGACATGTGGTGGCATGCTGAACACGTAGTCGATGATGGTGTCATGCGTCACCCAATAGATTCAGAGACTTGGAATAATTTTGATCAAACTCATCCAAAGTTCTCCGCCGAAGCTCAAAACGTCAGGTTGGGTCTCTGTACAGATGGATTTCAACATTTTGGTAGTTTCGGATTGCAATATTAATTGTAGTTGGTAATAGTCACACCATACAACTTGCCACTCTAGATATGTATGAATGAACAGTATATGTTTTTAAGTGTTCTTGTTTCAGACCCCAAAAACCCTAAGGACAAGTTGGATATTTTTCTACAACCTCTAATTCCAGAGTTGAAACAGTTGTAGACGGATGGTGATGACTCGTATGATGTGTCTAAGAGGCATAAATTTAAGTTGCGGCAGTTCTTATGTGTACAATTAGTGATTTTCCCGCATACTCCATGTTGTCGGGTTGGAGTATGGCCGGTCGAACTACTTGTCCATATTGCATGAAGCGATCTGATACATTGACTCTGAAGTGTAACGGAAAACAATCTTGGTTTGATAACCACCGGAAGTTTCTAGAATATGATCATCACTTTCGAAATGACAAAAAAAACTTTCAAAAAAATAGGAAGGTTGATGCTCCCCCGCACATTTGTTTAGGAGTAGAGATATTGGCAGAGATAAATAGACTTGGGCTTCTGAAGGTCACTGAACTAGAAGCAGAACGTGTTAATGCTCAAATCGCAAACACGAGCAGTTGGAAGAAAAGAAGTATTTTCTGGGATCTTTCGTATTGAAGCAAAAAATTTAATTCGTCATAATTTATATGTTATGAACATTGAGACGAATATGTTCGATAATGTGTTCAACGCGATGATGAATGTGAAAGGGAAGACAAAAGATACAGATGAGTTGAACGACTATTGTTTTTGTCCATCACTATGTAAAAACTACTTACACATTCAGTAAAAAGTCAAAAATTACTTTGTGTGAATGGATTAAGACTCTTAAGCTTCCAGACGGCGCTTCAAACTTGGGATGCTGCGTCGATATGAAATGATTGAGATTGTATGGGATGAAGGATCATGTGTTTATGAAATGATTAATTCCAATTGCTCTTCGAGAAATAATCCTCAATCCAGTTTGGAAAGCTCTAACAGAGTTGCGTTTGTTCTTCGAAGACCTGAGTGCAAGAGTTGTCAAAACTTCTGATATGGCTCGTTTGGAAAAAAACTTCCTCTGATCTTGTACCAACTTGAGAAGATCTTTCTCCCGAGTTGTTTTGACTCAATGGAGCATTTGTCGATCTACTTACCATATGATGCAAGAATTGTTGGTCCAGTGCAATATAGGTGGATGTATCCTTTCGAAAGATATCTTCGTAAACTTAAATATAGTGTGAGGAACAAATCAAGTGTCGAGAGCTTGATAGAAAATGTTTATCTAATTGAAGAGGCGTCAACTTTTAGTCCGTACTACTTTGAAGATCAAGTCTCCACTAGAAGAACAAACATGAAGCGTAATGAAGATATTCAGAATGATGGAGACAATGATGATGAGATTCCATCAGTATGCAAAAATTATGGTGAACCCTTCTCATCCGTAGCAGGAAAAAAATAGTTTTCAAATCAAGATTTCAACGCGCCAAGAAAATATGTATTACTAAATCGTGATGAACACGAGGATTTTAGCAGGTGTAATTGATTATAATAATATTTTAACAATATTTTACGTATTACTTGATGTAATTGATTATAACAATATTTTACTTCGTTAAATATGCAGCTTTTTCACGGAGTGCATTAAACGCCAACAACCGAACATTTCAAATGAAGAATTAAATGATAAATTAGAAAATAAATTTCCCACTTGGTTTTAAAACTAAGTGAGTCAAATTTTATGAGGTTTATTTATTTACATATATTACATATTTATATTTGGATAATGTAACTTTACGTCATATATTATAGGCTCGAGATCTCTTGAATAATGTAACCAATTATTACATTAAGAGTCTAGCGTTCGGTCCATCGCGTTGTGTGACTACATTCAATGGTTGAAAGATAAATTGATACAGATTTCACACTATTGCATACGGGTCAGATCGATCTACATCGAGCAATGGGTTCTGTATAAAAGGATCAACTTATGGAGAAGACGAATATGATTATTACGGTCGTTTGTTGGAAATTGTTAAACTTGAATATCCAGGATATGTAAGCACACTCTTGCTCAAATGTGAGTGGTATGATCCGACTCCAACAGGCACGAGAGTGCACTCTCAATATAAGCTTGTCGACGTTAATCATAAACGTAGATTCAGTCGTTATGAGTCATTCGTACTTGGGGCCCAAGCTACTCAAGTTTATTATTGCCCGTATCCGATTTTGAGATGAGACATGGTCGACTGGTTGAAGTCTTGTAAGATTAAGACGAGATCAACAATAAATTTCATAAAAGAGCGAACGCCAGAACAATCATTTCAAGAGGATATTGCTGAAACGCATGGTGCAATCTAATTGGAGGATTTAATGATGACATCGACGAACTTGTCGATGATGTTGATGCCGAACTTATCGATGGTATGGAAAATGAGTTTATAAGCAAAAAAGAGACAAACGACAATAATTAGTTTGTAATTTGTGTCGGTTAAGGTTATAACATTATATAATTAATTAACATTTAAAAATAATATAATATTTTTATTTTAATTATTTTTAATTTAATTTCAACAATGTGTCCAAAGTCGTTTAAATGTTTAGAGTTAGGTGGAAGAGTACTGCTAGAGGTGGTCGTTCAGGACCAGCTGGTCCCTCAAGTTCTGGTACATCAGGTTCTGGTCTCAGCGATTCCCCGTTGTCACATCCAGCTGTGCCGACCTCTTCCGGTGATTTGATCGACCATTTGGACGACGTGGATCTGGATGGACCGACTCCTCCTGAAATCGTACCGACATCCCTCCTATTTATAATGAGCCGTGTCGACTTTCTGCAGGCATCTTTGTTTATATCATCAGTCGGGGGTAATTATTAGTATTTAATAGTTTTTATTAATATTTATATCGTTATGAATTGTAATCAACTTCTAAAAAAACGTTCATTTTAATATATATGTTTTTAGAGTGCGGAGTAGTTACCTGCGATTCTTAGACGGATCCATGAGGCTCGTGTGCACCCAGATGGATGGAGGTATGTGCATATTACTCAGTATCATCGTGACACGTGGTAGCCTCGGTTCCAGGTATTTACATTAAATAATAATTTAATTTATTGCATTACATATGTTTACATTTGTGTAACTAATTACGTGTTTTATATTTTCTTAAATATGCTTTATTGTAGAGTTTATATTATTGGGATCGGAGTCGATATTCTGGTGAAGTTATGTGCCAAGCTTTTTACGTGTCAATGCCTTATGCTTGGTCTAGCCGTCTTAATGCGTGGCGGTAGCTGTATGATGTCAAGTGAGTCATACCAACTATTGTCGGCGAGCAGACCTGGAAGACTTGGCAGGAGGCGTGGACGAGGTCAAAGGAGGTTGAGAGATCACGGAGGGCTAGCAGAAACAAAATGAGCAAGTTAGAAGGTCCTGGTCCTGGGATATCTAAGTATAAAGGCGGGTCTCGGGGGGGTGAAACGCCTACGAGCTTCTACTGAGTTTCCATCAGAAAGGCGACGGCTCGTTTACGGACCCCGAATCTCAGCGGATAGTTGTAAGTTTATTTAATTTCTAAACTCAAATTAATTTATATATTAATTTTATTTTTTTCATTATTATGCATGAAAATAATTAACGATCTTGTTTTATCTATCAGACGGAGGTTCAGACTACATTAGAGAGCAGGCGTACTGCATCACAGAAGTGTAGCACGTTTGTTGACGCGAATGACGTCTACCTCTTCGTTGTCAAGCCCAAGAAGGGTCAACGATTTGGCACGGAATGCGTCGTCAAGGAGTTTGATACAGGCTCCAACTCTACATCATCCCAGCAGGTTGATCCTCGTCTGCAGCAGTTGCAGACGCAATTCGAGGAGGTTTAGATGAGGCATCAGAAGGAGTTGCAGAGGTTGCGTGATGCATGAGTGCAGTCTCAGGAGGAGTTGCCTAGGATGCGCGAGGCACAGGCGCTGGCCCAGATGGACTTCGAGCAACGACTCCAGCGGCAGGTTGAGGAGCGTATTAACGCTGCGATGGCAGCGCTGGCAGCACGACCTCCTCCTCCTCCCCCTTCCCCTCATGCTGATTAGTTTATTCAATTATGAGGTGATAGATTATTATTGTAGAATTAACTAGATTTTGATTCATATTTATATTTATTTAATTTATTTTGTATTTGCGTTTTTCCAAATATTTGTAAATAGGTGGTTGAACAATAAAAAAAATAATAATAATAAAATAAAAAACAAGTTCATTATTCCAATTAATAAAAATAATAGAATAATATAAAAAAATACATTTGCCGACAAACATGGAAGCCATCGGTAATATTAAATTGTATTTTATTACCGACGGATAATAATCCGTCGATATTATATACTATTTTTTGTTTTTATTTATTAATGTCGACGGACCGTCGGTATAAAAATGTTCCCGACGGATATTATATCCGTCGGCACTAATAAATCAAAACAAAAAACAATATATAATGCCGACGAGCTTAATATCCGTCGGCAAATCCGAAAAAAAATATAGGGATCTGACGGCAAATCACCGACAACAACTTCCATTGGAAAGCCGTTGCCAACGGGTCGAGAAATCCGTCAGCAAGTTAAATTACCGAAAAAAGTTAGATCCGACGGTGCAATGCCGGGTTTTTTTTATAGTGCTAGTAGCCACCTTACTAGTAGCATAAAATGGCTGAAGACTACCAACATTTTTGTTTACTAGAGAACAAAAGGTGCAGGATAATCTGTTACAGAAGTGTAGCCTACTCAAAAACGAAACAAAATTTTCACAATATACCCGCAAAACAAGAAAAGTATAGGGAGAGAGAGGGAGTTCCTAAAAATAAACCCAATTATTACTTCTCTAAATTTTCAACAATGTCCAATAATATTATCCATCATTCTAAATTTGCAATGAATTTACAAATAGCTCGGGCCCGACGATAATATTTCCATGTCATAAACACATGATTTCCAATTCAAACAGTTAAATTTGCAAATTGGGTATCGAAAAAAAGTCAAGCTTTAATTTCTTCGCCGGCCGGACTTGGTTCGCCTTTTCGGATTTCCCGAGCCAGAAGAAGACTGGTTCGCTTCTACCGGCAAAACAGTGCCTCCTCTGATGCCGTCTGAGTCTGCCATTTTATTGACCATTCTTTGGGCCTCAACATAAAACTTCAGGTCTCTTATCTGGCAACAATTATATCAACATTATAGTTTTAAGTATTCTTGAATGAGTTGAAATTGAAACAAATTGTGCTATATGGATGCTGAACACATACCTGTTCTTGTAAATCCAAAATTCTTTCATCCTTTGACTTCAGCCATGATCTTTCCCTGGTAAAACCAAATTTCGAGATTAATAACATGGTTAAACCTAAAAATGTCAAAGTTATTTTTAGCCCAAAAAAATAAATAAAGGTAAGCTATGCGTGTCGAGAAAAAGATTACCTTTCTTCAATTTCCTTGAACTTATTCTGTAAAAACTCTTGTTTCTTCATTAGCTCTCGATTCCTCTGAAACAACATTGAAGAGAAATTACACATTTTCCGTTAAATTTAATATATAAATCTAGACTAGATTAATTAATTATACAGAGTCAGAAGAAAATGAAGTCCACATACATCTGCAGCAGCTTTCTTTTCCTCCGCACATTTTTCCAATTTGTATTCTAAATCATTAGTCCTCGAAAATACAGCCTTCTCGACTGCTTTTGAAGTTGAGGTCTCTTTTCTACTTTTCGCCTCAGCAAGCAACGATTCATAATGCTGGCAAAATTGTCAAGAAAATATAAGATGCTCGATTATTTATCTCTCACTACTTGTTTATGAAGTAAATTGATTCTTAACCAGCTTTTCATTTACTGCTAGAGCAACCACACTATCGAATGAATAAACAATACATAGTATGGAAATATAAAGAATCTGTTGCTGTACTTACTTGTCTCTGAATATCGAGCTGACTTGCAAGAAGACGGTTATACTCATCCAAAATCTATGGTCAACGAAAATAAACCATGCGAATCAAATACCTTAAAATATAAGACATTTTTGCATAATAGTACCATTGAAGCAGAAGCTAAAGGAGGGGAGAAGGATGAAGAAGAAGAAGAATTATTTATAGGTTGGAGAATAAATTATTAATAAAATAGACATAGTCCATTCTGAGATGTTGAATGAGAAAGTACCCCTTCGATTTTGCTGCTAAAGAGGGCGCCATCCAATCCTTCTTCCTCTTCATCATATCCGCACGTTCCGCATTCTTCAACTGAACTGCACCGTGAATTTACGACAACCGATTTCCCGCCAACTTTTGATTGATTCAGCCGATGAACATATTTATCTCCAACGTAATCCCAGATTTGTTGCGTTTCTAGCTCAAGAGAAAAATGATGTTGCTTGTCACTCCCGTGTCCACTAGCATGACCTTGTTTATATCTATGTTAAAATTTTACTTTATCAGTTGATTTGGCATTAGTGCAAACGTAAAATCAACGAGACTTATAGAGTTTTAGGCGTAAAAACAAAGCATCTGCAGCCGACAATCTAAGTTGTAAGTAAAACCTGCATACCTTCCACATCCAACAAAACCACAGATCAAGCAGATCCAAAGGTTCTCGAAAGTTCCACATACAACACAAGCTGGCTTCTCATCTTGTTGCTGACAAAGTCGACAAACCTATATATATATATATGTATATATATAGAGAGAGAGACACACACACACTCACACATATAAGTACGTACATATGAAATCTAAACAAACTATATTATTCAAAGAAGAAACATATTGGTGCATTGAGCATCACAATTCTAAATAATACTTATTATAAATTTTAATAAATAAAAAATATATATATATATATATATGTGTGTATGTGTGTGTGTGTGTGTGTGTGTGCATGTGTGTGTATTACAATGATATGTGTGTAGGTATAGAATTCAGATTTTGCATACATATACATAAAACGTGGTTTTGATAATAAGTAAATGGAATTGGCCAGAAAATGATACAACATGTCAATTTGTTAAAGTGGATGGATTTCCAGACTATTGTCATGGAAACAACCTGGAACAAAAACAATCTATCTTAATGCATTCTTGGTTGTTCCTAGGTAAATAAGTATCATACAAGGTGCGCATGAAAAAATAAATATATAAAATAGGTGAATAACTTACCGGACAAGACAAGTACGTCCACTTCGATACACAAGAACAATGAAAAGAATGGTCACACAACGTGCTTTGTATTCCACTAGTATCTGGGTCCAATCTTTCTATTATATGCCGTGGAAAGGGGGGGGGGGGGGGGGGGTGGAACATCACAACCATGATATTATCCATGTCTATGAACTTATAAATGAGTAGCTAAATTACACACAGTCTATCAAAGTAACTGACCTAGACAGACAGGACACGAGGGCAATGCAGTGGTAATCAGGAAGAGGTACACAAGCGAGTTCTGCGGAGTCGGTATACTCGACTGATTGAGCAAAATATATATGGCAAACCTCAACCTTAAAAATTACAATCATCCAACTAAAACAAGTTAGAAAGTGAAAAAAAACAGTAAGTAGAGAAACAATGGCAATGACACGTAATAATACCTCCTCCGGCTTAAATCTTTTGCCGTTGTAACTACAATAAAACCCATCGGCTGCCAACTGGCTTTCTAACTTGATCAAAACACTATACCTATCCTCCATTCCATCATTCCTAATACACATAAAAAAATATTTAGATATACACAATCAAAGGGCAAAAGTAACAACACAAGGTACTATTAATCAAATTACAAAATACACGAACAAAACATTTACCAAAAGAAAAAAAGTCAGAAAACAAGAATCCGATGAGAATCGTACAAGGGTAAAAATTAAACACTCATAATATGATCGACTAACTGCAAATTGCACTTTTAATTTCTTACTTAAGGAAGATGATTTCTTCAAAGTAAGAGACGTGGTTCCCGCAAAAGACGAGGAAATCATTTTCGGACAAGTAATTGGGGACGGCCACCACGAAGACGAGGGTGGTGCGAGCGCTTATACTGGCGACGGTGACGGCGGGGTGTGTGGCGGAAGGAAGCTGGCGGAACAGGTGGGCAACGCCCATCAGTTCGACAGGCTTCCGGTTATTCGAGTTGGCGCCGCCGGAGGTGGTGGGCGTGAAGGTGGTGTGGAGGGGCTGTGGGTAATCGACAGTGTGGATTTTCAGGGTGAACATCTTCTTCGTTTTTCGTTTGATTCAGAAATTATACCGATTTTTCTTTTTTTCTTTTTTTTTTTTGGGTGGATTTAAAGCTAGAGGGTTCAATTTAAGCCAGCATTTGGGGGTTTGGAGTTTGCTGGAAAAACTTTCGGTATGTACGATGATGTAGGAGTCCTAATTTGTTTCTCCCTCCTTAATTTTTTGTTGTAAAACTAGTGCTTAATACGTGTGACACACAGAGTGAATTGAAATGGATAGTGTAATTCTTTAAATTTAAGTGTAATATTATTAATTTATTAATGTAATATAATAATTTAAAATACTCAAGTCACGATTATTGCCCAATATAAGCAAATTTAAATCAAACAGCGCGGATATACACACCCCACTAAAAAATATTATCACAAAATATCAATATTACCCTTAAATCCTACATCTCTAAATACTTCATCTCCTTCAACTCTCCACCACCACTTCAACCGTCATCCATCACCGCCGCCGCCACCATGGCCACCGGTTATTGAAAAATATAAAACCTATGCGCACAGGAATACGCTGCCGCCGCCGCCATGGAAGATGTGTCATTGAAGAAAGATAAAAGAAAAAAACAAGCGTCTTGAAAAAATATCGTTCAAATTAGATTTTCAAATACAAAATATATCAAAAAATCGATTCAAATACAAAACACATATTTAAAGAATGATCTGTACACAAAATATATGTTCAAAAAATTGAATGAACGCCCCTTTTAGGCTAAAAAAGGGTTGTTCAATTTTTTTTCGAACAACATTGTATTGTTCGATCAAAAAGTTCGAACACATGAGTTATATTCAAGAAACCAGAGACGAACACCCTTTTTTTGCATTTGTTTCTTACCTTATGCCGCCCAAATCGGTCACTTGTCTTTCACCACCCATCACCCTTTTTTCTTCTTCCTGTTCGACGGTGGCGACGACAGTGTGATGGGAGACGCTAATGGTAAAGTTGGAGTGGTGTAAAGGGTTGGAGAAAATGATGTATTTTGGGTGTTGGGGCGGTAATTTTGGCATTTTTGTTGATTTTTTTTTATTGAGGTGAACTCATAAAATAGATGGGGTACGTATATTCGCGCCCTAAAACAAATCAAATGTAAATAACTCCATATTTATATAGGAAAAATTGCATTTTTTGTTCTGTAAGTTTGACCCATTTTAATTTGTGTCCTGTAAGTATAGGCGGTTCGAAAATTGTCCTGTATTTTTAAAATCTTCGCGTTTTATATCCTCTAAATATAGGCAGTTCAAAAATTATCTTGTATTTTAAAAAAATTTCGCATTTTCTGTCCTCTAAATCTTCACGTTTTATGGTCTCAGAGGACATACAACGCGAATTTTTTTTAAAATACAGGATAATTTTCGAACCGCCTATATTTAGAGGACATAAAACGCGAGGATTTTAAAGATACAGGACAATTTTAGAACTGTCTATATTTACAGGACAAAAATTAAAATGGGTCAAACTTACAGGACAAAAATTGCTATTTCCCCTATTTATATATAATGAAACAACTTTTTGTAGACTACATTATAAGTCTAATTACAATTTAACTTGTTATCAATAGTTTCAGGCTCTCCCTTTAGTTAGTTGCGAACAATCATATTACTCACGTTATTACAAATCACTGCGTGCATCCCTTGTTTAGTCTTTGTATTCAAAGACAAAAGAAGATCTTATAAATAACTTTAAACTTTTCTAATTATCGGTATCTGTTGTACTTGTTTGTCAACAGGTACCCCAAAGTTTTACCAATAGTCATAATTTAATCACATCAATCTGTTTGTGTACAACTAAGTAATCTAGTTGTACTTTAGTCGCAATTTCTTGTATTTTTTTTTATTTTTGGAAATAATTTATATCAATATAATTACACAATTACCAAATCAATTTTAACCAATAAATATATTATACTTGTAATATAATTAAAAAATATTATAAAATTAACTAAATAAATATAAGAACTTGTATTTAAATTATAAATATATATTAATTAAATTAAAATTAAAAAAATTACAAAAATCATATATATTATAAAATAATTCAAGATAAATCCTAAAATATCTTAAAATTGGATTAAGATATTATGAATTCTAAATAATTATTTAATAATAAGAAAAATATAGAAATATTATAAAATAATAAAATAAATCACAAAAAATATGAAATAAGATAAATATAAATAAAAAATATATTTATATATAAGTATTTATCAAATAATTTAAAAAAAAAATTACGAATAAATAATATAAAATATATCTTATTTCACAATGATTTTATAGAATAAATTAAAATAATTAAATCTTTAATAATCATTTACTAAATCCTAAAAGTAATAAAAATACACTTAAAACTCTATAAATAATAAAATAAATCAGAGAAAATTATGAATTCAGTTAAATAAATACGACATATGTGTTTTAATTCCAAATGATTCTTAATAATTTCTGAAAAATAAAAAATAAAATATTATAAAATATTTAGAAATTAATATAAAATTATATTATAATTTCTACCTGATTCCAAAATATTATCATATTCTTATATTATATTATATTGTAATATTTTTATTTTTATTTTTCAGAAATTATTAAGATTCATTTGGAATTAAAACACATATGTCGTATTTTATTTAACTGAATTCATAATTTTCTCTGATTTATCTTATTATTTATAGAATTTTAAGTGTGTTTTTTATTATTTTTAGGATTTAGTAAATGATTATTAAAGATTTAAATTATTTTTAACTTTATTCTATAAAATCATTGTGAAAATAAGATATATTTTATATTATTTATTCGTAATTTTTTTTAATTATTTGATAAATACTTATATATAAATATATTTTTATTTATATTTATCTTATTTCATATTTTTTGTGATTTATTTTATTATTTTATAACATTTCTATATTTTTCTTATTATTAAATAATTATTTAGAATTCATAATATCTTAATCCAATTTCAAGATATTTTAGGATTTATCTTGAATTATTTTATAATATATATGATCTTTGTAACTTTTTTTTAATTTTAATTTAATTAATATATATTTATAATTTAAATACAAGTTCTTATATTTATTTAGTTGATTTTATAATATTTTTTAAATTATATTACAAGTATAATATATTTATTAGTTAAAAGTTGATTTGGTAATTGTGTAATTATATTGATATAAATTATTTCCAAAATAAAAAATACAAGAAATTGCGACTAAAGTACAACTAGATTACTTAGTCGTACACAAACAGATTGATGTGATTAAATTATGACTATTGGTAAAACTTTGGGGTACCTGTTGACAAACAAGTACAACAGGTACCGATAATTAGAAAAGCCTAAAGTTATTTATAAGATCTTATTTTTGTCTTTGAATACAAAGACTAAACAAGGGATGCACGCAGTGATTTGTAATAACGTGAGTAATATGATTGTTCGGACTAAACAAGGGAGAGCTTGAAACTATTAGCATGAGATGATAACAAGTTAAATTGTAATTAGACTTATAATGTCG
>BMAC01000137.1:124474-137623 GCA_014905375.1 Phtheirospermum japonicum
CTTCCGGTTACTTAGCTGTAAGGTGAAAAACAACGAAACATCACCTAATTGCATTAATTTAGATCAAAATGCGGTAAAATAAGCTGGAATTATAAAATTACGGAATTATGCTTAAATCATCCAACTTATACCAAAAATAAATATAAAAACGAACTAAAAAGCTAATAAAAATAAGGACAAATCTACTCTAATCATGAGGCAGTGTTAGTATTTCTCGTGGCGTTCCCATCCGATATTCTAAGCTTGATGAAATGAAAAGCTTCACTGAAGCCTTTCTTCATTGGTTCAGGTGCTTCACTGATAAAATAAACTCCAAGATGTCTCCTCTGGCCAAATGTGGATTATTGGCCCAAGTCTCGCGAACCGCTTCCCCATTCCATTTTGGTAGTTTGGAGATTTCTGCAAAATCTGGTGCAATAGTATAAACTGTAGCTAAGGCTCCAAGATTATACCATTCTTGTATTTCGTTTAGATGACTTCCCACTTTCATCCAAACTCTTGGGTATTATCCAGAGATATCAACTATTATTTTATCGGGGTTGATACCTCTTATGGTAGCTAACTTCTCCTACTGCCTTTGATAAATTTGCATAGGAGAAATTTTAATCTCGCTAGTTTGAATCTTAGAAGTGCCAGTCTATGGCTTAAGATTCAACTCCCTCTTTAACCCCAGAGGTGGTGGGTTGACTTGAAGCCTCCGATTATAACACCGGGGTTTCAACATTCGTTACAGATTGTACATCCTCGTGGAATGCATCATCTGCAACACCTTTGATTATGGTACTTGAGTCCATAACCTCTGGGTTAGAGACCCGTTCTCGAATTACTCCTTTTTACACCATAGGAAATGCGGCCTGGAGAAGAGACCTTCGCAAAGCTGAGAATAATTGACACTGTGCCAGCTGGCATGTTCGTATGTGATCAGAAAAAGATTCCCTATTGGCCTGTTGAAGTCATCTTCCGACCTCCGCATTGAGACATAGCATCCCAAAATCTCGTTCAAGGATCTCCAGGTTTTCCCTTAGATGCCTTAGCCTTTTGAGGGTATCGTCAGCGACATTTCCCTGAGATGCAAGAACATTTTTGTGAGATTTTATAACGACAATATCATAATTATAATATTGACATTCAGATTGCCATCTAAGTAATCTAGCCTTTTCGGGTTTAAATTCAATTTTGTTAAATGCCTTTTCGGGTTTAAATTCAATTTTATAACGACAATATCATAATTATAATATTGACATTCAGCTTGCCATTTCTTAAATGCCTTTCTAACTGCGAAAAACCCATTCTCGTTGATCTACCATCGATTTGTCTTGCTATTTGAAAATAGTCCACTCCAATATATGCATAACACTTCTCCTTTTGGTGTTACTTTCGTATAAGCAGACACCCACCAATAATCACTGGCATTTGTGTATAAAACCAGTTCATCCTCATCATTGGAATTGCCAGTTTGGGAAGTTGTTTGCAGACCTCATTAAGTTGTTTATTTCCTTTGCGGTGTTCCTTTTCCCATTTGAAAACGACATCCTTTTTTAGTAGGGAACTAAATACCTTCCTATTATGTGCGAGGTTATTTATAAACATCCAGCAAAATTAACAACTCCTAAAAAACTTTAAAGTTACTTTTTTATCCTGGAGTATATCTGGAAATTTTTGTATCTTTTCTACAATATGATTTTGTAGAATGATTCCAGACTCATCGATTTCTATCCCAAGGAACTCATTTTTTCTGTAGCAATTATTGTCTTCCTTTGTTAAAGCACTAATCCTTCCTTGTGGCAAACATTTGAGAAAATCTCCTAATGTTTTAGATGATCCTTAATGTTCTTTGATGCGATGAGTATATCATCAATGTATGCGAACATGAAATTGGAATAATCTTTAAAGAGATTATCTATCTTCCTCTGATATATCTGAGGTGCATTTGCTAGTCCCATGGGCATAACATACAGATATAGTATCCTTGTGGCGTGGAGAATGCTGTGAACTTCTTGCTTCCTTCTTTCATCTTTATCTGATAAAACCCATATTTGCAATCGAACTTGGAGAACACTTTTGCATTTTTAATGAGATTTACCAAATGTTCCGTGCTTGGAATATAATACCCATCGAATTCCAAGATGTTATTAATTCCCTTATAGTTAATAACTAATCTTGATTCTCCTCTTTTTATTTCTCCATGGTTGTGGACCAGGAACCCCAGGACTGTTGTATGGAGAGACAGCTGCTTCAATTAACATAAGGTCAATGTGTTCCTTAAGTATTTTTTGCATATCCTTTCGATCTTCTTGATTCATCAGGATAGGCTTGTATCTAACAAGCTCATTTTCTTTTCCGGTTTTCACCTTCGAAGATGCGTTGAGCTCGTTCTTATCCCACCATGCTAGAGGATCTTTGTTGAAATTCTTTTGAATTTTTCTTTTGATATGCTCTAGTGAAATTTGTTCTTTTATAGTGGTGTCTGTTTGTGAGCTTGTGTTTAGGCTAGCTTTGAGGAATTCAATCATTTTTTATTTTATCCTCTCTTCCTTCCGGCCTCCCAGACTCTCGTTTCTTAGGAGAATTGTTTCTCCATACCTTCTTCGGTCCTTCATTTTTGGGTGTCGAAGTTTTCCTTCATCACCACGCTTGCTACGAAAATTGATTGGCATTTTTTTGTGGAATGCCTCGTTTAGTCTCTGGAATATAATCTTATGCTCACATGGGGTTGTGAAAACAAGTCGTCTAGTCTCATTTTCTTGCGAGAATCTTTTAAATGTCTGTAGGAAATTATTTCCTAGCAGAATATCTGCTCCTGTATCATGGAATAGATTGGTGGAGTCTTGACCTTGTAACATGGAGTACCATTTGCTCCTCCCATCATCATTTCCGCTTGTTTGATCCCTCTCTTAAAGACTAGAATCCTTTTATAGAAATCCCTTCCCGCTACTGGGGATAATTCTTTTTCCATTTCTTTGGGGAAGACTGTTGGTTTAGCTGTATAGATTCCTGCGTCTGAATCAATGTAGGCTGCAAAATATTTTGCACGATATTTTGCATATATCATTCCGACAGGAATGTATATGGAGAATGAACTGGTGCTCATTTAATTCTGTATCTTTTTTCACCCACCGTAAACTCCATCCCATCTTTTAATCTTTCCCAAGGTTTATGATCCTCGAGAAACTCTATCCCTAGAGTTAGTTGCTTTGGAATTCTTCCTGCGCTACCCTCAATAACTATTTCAATTTCTCAGATCTTGAGGATTCCTTGATATCTTCTTATGGAAGGTTGTTGTAAGTGATATAATGCATCACAAGGCAAGATGTTATCCTTCTGTGTAAAGTCAAATATCACTTCTACACCTCTCCATCCTTTTGGGCACTTTAATTCTCTATTAGTTTTGAACACTTTAGAAGCTCGAGTGCTTTGGCTGATTCTTGAACCTTCCCATTGAGGTCCACTGATCATTTTGTCTTGTTGGAAAGACATTCTCATTGGTTCTATCACGAGACTCTTACTTTTATTAAGAACCAGATGATCTTGGATTCTCATGTTGATTTCTTCAATTGTTGAAGATTACATGATCTCCGGTAACATAACCTTTGCCACGTGTTCGAAGATCCTTGGTATTTCTATGAACTCTTTTCTCAAGAATACTTCTGAATGATGAGTATTCAAGAGTTCATAAGAAATCTTGTATGTAATCGAGTAGGATCTGTTTCCCTACGTCACCAGGTCTGACCTCTTAAAGTCTTGATGAAGGGTACGGACTCTACTGAAATCTCGATTTGCCAAATTATACGCAATCCTTGGGTAGACATTAAATGCCAATTTTTCCGCACATAGATTTCTTGTGATTTCTCCTAGGGGTGAGCGGAACTGGGTACCCGGTTAATTATCTTGGAATCGGAACTAGAACCGGTCAAAACTGGGTCCAAGAAAGAGAACTGGTCTCGGAACCGATACTAATCGGGTCCAAAGCTTTTGGAACCGGTTCAAAACCGGGTACCCAGTCCTTATTTGAATTTTTTCTTTTTTAAGATTTATAATAATAAATTAGCTAAATTACGTATACTCCATGTCATTAGCTCCCTGTGTAATTATTAATTACTAGTCCAATTGAAAATTTTAACCTAAAAGTTGTTTGAATATTATAATATCTAACTTTATATTAAAGATTTGGTACTGGTACCCGGTCAAGAACCGGTACCAATGGGTACCCGTCCCAGAACCAGTCCCACCGGGTACTGGGTCTCGAATACTCAGAACCAGAACCGATCATAAACGGTTCCAAGAATTTGGAACCAGAATCGGTACCAGCAGATTCGATTCTGGGACTGGAGCTGGTGGGTCCCAAGAGGGTACCCAGTATTTCCGCTCACCCCTAATTGCTCCTAGACAAAAATCTTTAAGACATGAGATTCTTTTAAAGAGAGCGAGATTTAATGGCGAATCAACTCCTTCTTTAAAAGTTGATTTTATAATTACTCTAATGGCTCCAATGTGGATCCATGAAAGTGTATTCGCCATTTCTCTTTTGAGTCCGCTCTTAATCTCCTGGATTTCTCTGTAGTGGATTAGTTGCATCTCGATTTGTTTTCCTATGTATTTGATTCCTATGTCTTTATGTGCTTACTATTCTTATATATGTTTATTTCTCGCATATTTACTATTATGAGTGGAGGAGCACCAGTTGTGTAGTTTTGATCTATTTTGCAATATTTAGTGCTCATTTGAAGTAATGATGATTGCCGGGTCGTTCGTGGATCAAAAACGGCGAAGGAAACCAAAGAATCAAGAAGTGCGTCGATGACTCGCGTCGACGCCGGAGGTGGCATGCGTCGCTCGACGCGATGTGCGGCTTTGTGCGCACGTCGGTTGATGCTAGGTCGACGCTAAGTCGACGCTAAGTCGACGAGAGGCTGCAGTAGCATCAATTCAAGGTCCGTCGGTCGACGCCATGTCAACGGGAACTCTCTGTTGCGATGATTGGAGGTGCATCGGTCGATGCACATGCACGTCGACACGAGCGGGTGGTGCGCATCGACATTGTAGGTTGGCACGCATCGGTCGACGCCCTGTCAACGCCGACTCGGCCGAGCTATTTTTGGAAGAATCTTGTGCGGCAAAAAATAGGAATACTATATAAACTCAACCTAAATCCGTCCAAGAGAGACATTAACACAATCCTAGGGTTCCAAGGCTTGAAGAGGGGATCCCAAAACACCCAACCATCAAGAGCTTGAAGATTGAAGACTCAAGATTCAAGATTTAAGCTTTCTTATCTCTTTTCTATCTTAGAACTATGTTTTATTTCTTTATTTTCCTGTTATTCTATGAACTCAATGAGTGAGTAGATTGTTTTATCTAGTTATAGGGATGTTGAAACCCTCTTGAAACTATGTTTTAATTAATTTATGCAAAATTGTCTTTCGTTCTTCATATGCGATTGCTTGTGTTATCTTGTTTACTTTTCATGATAAATTCATGACATGATTGCTTAATTCTTAATTTGGCTTGATCACCTAGATTAAGGATTAGTTATCTATTGCTAGAAATAGGATTGCTTCCCGTGTAATTGTCGTAATTTCTATTTCTCTGAAGCAACTAACGAATATGCATCATTAGGGATAACACAACATAAGTTAAATAAACCGAGCTTATGTGTTTATTGCTTAGATTAGCCTATTTGCCTGGGTATTAATGTTGTTTTTGGATTAAATATAGAGAGCTTATTCTAGATTGTTCAATAATTAGAATCAATTAAAGATCTTATTTTAATTGAGTAAATAGTAAGGGCAAATGCGAATAGCATAGCTTATTGTTACTTAGGGTTTTTAGTCGTATATGATGAATAAATTATGATATTGTGGTTGGTTGAATGAGTGAATCGAGGGTGGAAACAGAGCTAGAACTAGGACTTTATTATTATTGAATTTTTCGTTAATTATTTTATTGCTTATTTATTTTGTTATTTAGTTCTCTTAGATTAGTTCACAATTTCTACCCCATTTATTTGTTTACTAAAATACGAATTGTCACAATCTAAACCACACTCCTCATGGGATCGACCCTTAGTTATCACTACTACTAGTAGGTAGAGAAAAGTTGAGGAAAAATAAATATTTAATTTGACGCTTAACGACGAGCGGTCAGTATTCCGTGGGTATCGCGATTTCTCCAGTGGATACTATGTGGATAATTTGGTGTTTTCGGTTCCTCAACCCCAACTTATCTATCGCCTTTTCCATTGCTTCTATTGTAGATCCTTCATACATTTGGAGCTTTGGATCTTCTTTCATTATTCTCATAAGTGTCTTATGAGAAACTGTGTATGGTAGAGGAATCCTGACATATCCTCCTCAACTACTTGCTAAATAAATTCTCCTTCACTCTGATTCTGAATATAATTCACTTCCATCTTCAAAGTATATTTCTTCTTCATAGATGCTTTCATCTGAGGTATATCCCCAAATTGATACACCTGTACCAGATGTTGATAATAGACAGCTTCTTCGAACTCTTGGGTTGTCTCGAACTGTCTCACTCCTCTTTTTTATATTTTCGGGCAATCTGTAGAAATATGCCCTTTTACTCCACACGTCCAGTATTTGAAATCTTTAAAACTCTCATTAGCTCCAGGATGAGCTCGTCTAAAAGATCTTTTTGTTGAAGTCCTGCTGGTGCTACCTTGGCTTGAAAATGAGCCCCAGCTTCGGTTTGGCCCCGTCCTTTGTCCTGATTTATAATTTCTAACCTTTAGTTTTGACCAAAACCTTCTTGGTTTCCATGGAAACCTTTTCTTGTTTCTACGAACATAAGGGTGGCTTCTCTCTTCTTCTGCTTATATCTCTGTGGATGACCTCTGACTAATGTGGGGATGTCATTTTCAGCACAACATAGAGGAACTGATTTATTAATTCCTCTTAACCTCTTGTAATTCTTGTGAAGTGCCGTCTGGTGGCACCATTCTTTTAACTTAGCTCTTAAGAATAACATCCTTCTAGTAACTGTACCCATATAAGTTGGTGTCTTATATTCTTGGATCAATATCTCTCTCCAAGGGCTTTGTATTTTTGCAAAGAAAAACTGCGCCGCATCTCTATCATTCACTTTGGCTTTTAACCGTTATTCAGTGAATAGTTAGATATATTCATCTACATGACAAATATCTCGTAACTCGAGGCAATAGAGGGCTTGTCGATATTTTTTTCGGTTTTTCCTCTTCCATGCCCTAGAAATATCCTATACCGATAAAATGGTTTTTGAATAACTTAGCCATATTATCGACTATTCCTTTTAATAATTCTCTAGATATAACTCCTATTTGTATATCTTCTCCTATTAAATCCCATGCGATCTTCACCGAGACTTCAAGTAGTAAAATGAACCCTTACTTCTCTAACTCGAGAATTCCACCCGCAATTCGCATTGCAGATGCCTAATCGTCTATTAGTATCTCTCAATTCTTGAAATATGGGACGACCAGATTTAACATTAATCCATACGGATGTATGGGATCAAGTTGAGACTTCCAGTATGGTGTGTTGAGAATATTGGGCCTTCGGGAATGTTGCCTGGTACCCACTATGTCTGTAGGATCTCCTTTATGGTTAAATCCCTGACTTGTGGCATTAGTGCGTTTGATACTGGTTCATGTGAAGCCGTACTTTCGCCTGGATTGAAAATTATTGGTGGTGGTGCAAGAGCGCCTTTCGGAACTAATGCCGAAGAATCTTCTGAGTTCATTTTTAGATCCACAATACCCAATCCTGTGAAGGATTCAACAAGGTCTTATAGATCTTCAATGTTGATTTTCTCTATTACTTCTTGGGTTGTAATGGAGTTCCTTTGATTATAGCCATGATCTTTTCTTCCTCTGTTGGTTGTCTTATAACCTCGGTCGGTTTCCCCTTTTGACGTTGAAGGGGCTCCATCTCGAAAGTGATACGTCGTCTTCCTCTGTATGTACTTGTCTTAGCTTCAAGACCTTAACTCGTTTTTGAACATCAGTTAGGATTTCTCGTGTTTCCTTTTGATGTTCAAGTATCTCTTTCATCTGCACCTGGATACGTTATTGATGGTGGTCGATGTCTTGTACCATTCTTTAGATTTCTCTAAGATCTTTAAAATTCTTAGAGGAATCGGATATCACTTCATTGCAGTTGGATCTATTGATGGGATTCATGAGCGGCATCCCTATGATTCATCAGATCCGTCTTTAGTATCTGATTTACCCAAAGGTAACTCAGGTGATACGCCTTTTGTTTCTCCCATTATCTCAAGGTTTCCTTGCTGACTCCGGCGAGAGCCTGTTTAACATATTGGTTGTCTCAATACTTTATTTTCTCTTGATGGTCCAACTCGTATATTTCCAAGATTTAGAAATATTGTTTGAAATGAATACATCTCGAACACTCGTTCAGATCCATTTTTAGAGATACTTCTCCTCACCAAAAGTTAATTACAAGATTTTAATAAAATTTTCTTATAAGTTCTTAATAAACCCATGCTCTGATACCATTTTAAAGGCATCCTCTCGTGATAATTCTCTTAATATTCTAAGTTAAGTATTAATTTCAAAGGCACGAAGTATCCCGCACATAACCATTAAGTATCATATACATTGAAAGTAAGTACTCAAATTCTGAACCATAAATTTTGACTTTTATTCGCAAAATGACAAAAATTATTAAATAGGGGTAAAATTGAATTCTAATAATATAAGAGAGTGGACATAAAAATCAAATTTGTATTTGAGAGTGAAGGATGGAAATTTTTTTATGTGGAGAGTGGACCACAAAATAAAAATTGAATTGGGGATTATCTTCAAAATTCCCTAAAAAGAAAAAGACAAAAAAATGAGAAAAAGAGAGTGTATTATTGGCAATTTAAATATTTATTTTTGATTTAATAAGATATATTTTGCCTAATTAAAATGAAATAAAATTAAGTGATTATTTATAATTCACGTTTATCTAACTTAATCAAATGGGAATATTTCCTTATAATATTTGATTATAATAATTATTTTCATATTTCATATAATAATTTTGTATTTTTATTTTTATTTTATAACTTTCAGAATTATTAAAATTCATCTATAGACCTTAGATTTATTTATAATTATTTTATTTGATTATTTGATTTTTATTAAAAAATCTTATTGTTACTTCATATTAGTTTATGAATTCTTACATTTATTTAATAATTTTTAAATATTTATTTTATATTTTGTAGTTTTTTGTTTTTTGTCTTATTCCAACCTTTTTTTATTAAATTTTATTTTTTTAATTTTTATTTGTATCTTTCTGAATTATTAAAATTTATTATAATCTTACATCTATTTTATAAAATATTTATTTATTTATTTATTTTAAAAAGATGATTATTACTTTAGATTGTTTTAAATTTTTTATTTTTTAACATTTAGAAATCACAATCCAGAAAAAAATATTATTTGCATAAATGATTATATAAATATTAAATATATATTATTACAAAAAGTAAATGAGTAGACCAAAAATTTCTTAAAAACATATTTAAAAAGACTAGCGCTTATATATATAGATTGATACTAGTGTAGACACCCACGTATTACGCGGGTAAAACGAAATAAATACATAATAATACAAAATTGAAAAAATAAAATTTAAATATTGAAAATTGAATTGTTCATGCAATAAAGAAAAAGATCACTTCAGGTTTTGAAAATTTTCTTTGTACACAACATTTGATGTCTTATTAACAATTTTACCATCGTCGTCGCAGCATAAGATTTTTAATCATTTACGACTCTTCACCCGAGAGATGACGACATAAAGCTGGTCATGGCTAAATACAGGTCTTGTAAGTACAACCCAATATTGGATAGAGTTTAACCTTAACTCTTGTTTATAGTCATTGCAAAATAGACAATAAGTGGAAATTGTCTCCTCTGAAATTTAAAGGGGACCCTACTATCCGATGGACTCAATGTCATACGCGGAATATAGACCTTCATTCCATATTAGTTCCTAAAAAAGCTTTACCTCAATAATGCATTTTCCGAGTTGGGTAACGACCAACCTTGTACCATTGCATAATCTCGAAACTTGATCCATGTTTCTAATCAACATAACCGGAACCCAATCTTCAGTTTCAAAACATGATTAGGAATCTCTGATCACTTTATTGTGTTTAGAATTTCGACCGAGTACACTTGATGTTCTGCTTCTCCATTCACATATGTCTTGCAAATGGTGTCAGAACTAAAATATACTCTTTCATCGCCTGGAAGTATAGACATCACATACTCATTAACTGTCTCAAAAGATAATATGAACAACGATTTATTTTTAAACAAACAAAATATAATAAAATATGATTACCAATAAGTACAAAACTACGTAATTGATATAAATTGATATATATATATGTATATTTATTACGGGTAATCAAGAATATATCATAAGCTGTATATAAATAATATAAATATTTTTTTAATATATATATATATATATATATATATATATATATATATATATATATAAAAACGGTCAATTATATATTTTTTGTTGTTAAATTTTTGGACCAATATAATGAAATCTTTACATATAACGTTTATATGGATTAAATATTATTATCTACCAAAGATATGATGAATTATTTCTAGGAGTTATCATACAAAAACTGATACTAAGGGATATAAATTCCGAAATTTTGTCAGAAGATAATTAAAAGATTTTATTCAGCGTATATATTTGGCAGATAATTATTTATGGGGCATAACCACTTGATTGTTTGCCAGAAGATAAAATTATGGGCTTGTTTGGGAACACTTTTGGTATAAAAATCCATATATGAAATGGTTTTGGAAAAGTGCAATTTAGAAAAGTGCTTGTGAAAAATATGAAGTGTTTGGTATAAACAATTTTAAAAGTCCATTCAACAAAAGTGTAGGGAATGAAACTCAAAAGTCACAAATTAACACTTCTTCTAAATGGACTTTTGGAAAAGTTACTTTTTTCAGAAGTCCATTTTATAATAACCACCAAACATGTTTTTCTTTTTTAAATGAACTTATTTGCAAAAGTCCATTTCAAAATGGGTTCCCAAACAAGCACTATATCTAAATGATTTGTGTAATATTATAAATAGATTAGATAAACAAAACTCAATAGGTCAATATATTGTGAAAGGATATTAATTATTATGTTATTAAGAAAACAGACCATAACGTCTAAAATAACATAAACACAGAGTGTGAAAAACATGATTAATGTATCAAGAAATCAAACCATTACTATGTAATATTTTCACATTCAAAAGTAAATGATATATTATATAAACATGTGAATAACCGCGAAACTATGTTTTTGAACATATGAAGGGGTCATTGACAATTCAACAGTGAAAACATATAAATAAAGATTCTTGATAATTACATGATGTCCTATTTTAAAGGCTCAATGAATAACTTTAAAATAACAAAATTTGTATCCTTTATTAAACAGTTCCATTAAGTGAAGGTACAAATGGATAAAAGGATGATGAGATAGTGGATTACTGTTTCTAAGTTGATAACACGGATGGCAACAGATAAACAGTGTTATTAATAACACTTTAAAACTTGAATTTCAAATACAATGTCTTGAGAGATAATACGCATAAAATATATTCAACTGTCTTTCTTACATTCAACTGCAGGCCCAATATTTATTCAAACTGTCTTTCTCGCGATCAAAAAAAATTCTAAAAAAAGGAATCAGTCAAGTTTCTCTAACTTCACTCTAACATTCTTTGCAGTAGTTGAATGATGAGAACCAAACTCAGTATTATCGACATCGATATACTCTCCAGCCATGCGCTTGTTTTTTAGTGTTGCCAATCCAACTGAGTTGGCACTATCCCCATTCGAAGAAACGGTGTCTAATGCAACACAAATTAAAAGTTGTATTCAGTTTATTTAGTAATGAATAACATAAATATTACAATATTAATGTGTAATGTATAAGACTATATAAAGACTCACCATATCGAACTCACTAATAAGATTAGAAGTTTCACCAGTATTAGAACTCTTTCCAAATGTGGCAGGGGACTGCATAAATTTTTGAAAAAATATAACCAATCTTTCAGACAAAAACAATAAATTATGAGGTAATCATTAATGTTTTAGAGCATAATGTAATATGAATATATAGATAAATAAAAAAAATAACATTGCTAGATATTTCTTTGTTCAGAAATCGACCGATGAGATGTAGATATTGAGAGATGTAAAAATAAATATACTATTTATTACCAATGTTTTATCTATCTAATAAAAAATAACGTAATTTGTATCTTCCAAACTATCATATATATAGTAATGTATGTATGCTTCCAAATCATCATGCAATTTAACAGTAACTCTCCTATTGCCTGATTTCTCAACTGGTTTGATATCCTCACAAGCAATGACTTCCGCAATGACATCTACATGAAAATAAATTCAAGGCTATCAATAATAAATAGTATATTCATTTTTACATCTGTTCGAATATTAAATAAATACAGATTAATATGGTATTTTCAAAACATGCAAAATATTAACTCACCAACCAATCGTCTCTCGCTAATTTCTCCAGAATGAATATCACTCGTCTCAACAAACCTGAACCCATACATGGGTATAGAGAGAGGCATCGATAAACCACGCAATCCTGTATGATTATGAAAAGTAAGACGATACGTATGAGTGGTAGCCTGATACTCGTCCTCATTTTGTTTTATCTCAAAATTATTGAGAAGATAAAATGAACCTTCTCCCAGTTTGTGTTTGTATTTGGGAAAAGGATAATTTCAGACAGAAGCTTGTATTTGTTCGCCCTAAAAATTATGTAATGAAATTTAGTTATATAACTATGAGATAATTTTATTTAGAAAACAAAAATAAAATATAATTTATGATTTTAAAAGTAATAGTGAAACCTTCACGTCCTCCAACATTAACTCAATGTTGAAAGGTTTCTCTGAAGTATTTGCATAGTAGTCATCCACAGACGTACACAACATTAACTCAATGTTGAAAGGTTTCTCTGAAGTATTTGCATAGTAGTCATCCACAGACGTACACAGCGGACTTCAATTTTCCAAGTTTCCTTAGAAGGATTTATGTCTTCAATAAAATTGGTAGAA
>BMAC01000137.1:149542-197919 GCA_014905375.1 Phtheirospermum japonicum
TTTTTCTAGTGTGCATATGATTTATTATGTCCTTTTCGGAAACTATGTGGTTTCTTCCTTTTCTTTTAATCCCCTGTGTACTCTCTTTTCTTTGCTTTTTATAGGTGGATTATGCGTGTACCCAGAGGAAGTGCCAGCAGCATTTTCAATCGATGTGGGACAGTGAATAGAGTAGTAACTATAAGGACTAACAAGTATGGACAACCAAAGGAGATATGCATTATGTTGAGTTCCTTGAAACCGAAGCGTTGAGCAGGCTCTTCTTCTCAATGAGTCTGAACTTCATGGTCGTCAACTGAAGGTCAAGCTAGTTAAATCTTGTTCAAGATTCCTATTTTTTTACGTAATTTTTAGTATGTCAGTGTTACATTCTCTTATTTTTCTGATTTTGAAGAGTTGTTTTTTTTTTTTGATTTGGAAATTGGTTCCAGGTATCAGCCAAGAGGACCAATGTTCCTGGGATGAAGCAATTTCGTCCCCGACGCTCCAATCCCTATATGGGTTTTCGATTGAGGACACCATACATGGCTGCTGCTCCTTACGTATATTCTCCTTACGGATACGGGTACATAATCAGTCTTTTTGTCGTGTTATTGTCCACAGATCAATTGATCTGTTTTCTATGGCAGAACTAGGAGCTGGCAAGGCCAGGTTTCTTGGCCTTGTAGGCCCAACACGAAGGTACATATTTTTAAAACCATGGGCTGGGTTTGGGCCTTCAAAATGGTGGCCCGAGAACTGATTCTCCATCTGGCCCGTCAGGCCTGTATCAACTTGGCCGTTAGGCCCGTATTGGCTTGGCCCATTTTCCAGCTCTAGACAGAATGCAAAGCCCTTGAAACTAGAATTCTGAAGAATCTCCTCTTTAGTCTTTGTTTGGCTAATTACTTTCTAGTTCACCTTTTTGATGAATATTTGTTGTATTTATTACAGGAAGGTTCCTAGGTTTAGAGCACCCATGCGACATAGCCCTTACTTTTGAGCCACAAGTTTTCGTTCAAAGCTTCATGTTCCTCGAGTACGCAGTTGACAATTGAATTCTTTCCGGTCTTCGTACTATATGTGGTGTGTGGACACTATATGGAAGGAAATGAAAGCTTTGGGTTATAATGAGATATCACTTTGTTTTTATGTTTGTAGTTATAGTTATTGCCTTCTTTTTTCCTTTTTTTTTTTTGGGAAATGATATCATGTTACTGGGTCACACTTCGGATTGCGCTTATTATGAGTTTAAGTTATCGTTTGTTCTTTGAAATCTAATGTGTTTGCGTTGTAGTTATCCTCTCTCTGCCCAGACAAATTTTATTTCTAAAAGAAAGTGTGAATAATTAGCAAAGTGATGCACAAATATATCACTCTTGGGAAATTATAAGCACTTGGGGGATGCTTGGTAAATTAGTGTGGACAGTGGGAATTATTGGTATGGGTTTGATTACAGGATTAATGGGTTTGATACCCTCATTTGTGGGGTATGGGAAATTAAAGTGAGATATGTGCAAAACAAAACACCACGATGATTCTCATTTACACCTCTTTGAAAGTCAAAAGGGTTTCTTTTGGCTAAAGGTTTAGTTGCAAAAATCCATAAGAACTCTCCTGTATTTCTTTTCTTTATATTATTAATATTTACAATGTTCTTGCTTAAGAATGGCTAAAATAGACAACACCTTTGACAGAAAATAAGTAAATTGGATCTCTCTTGGCAAATTAATTATTAACGCAGCTACTGCTAAACTACTACTAAATAAAAATGAATATTACTTGTGAAACTGTAGTTTTTGTCATGTCTTTTGTGATTGTACCTGAATAAATCATCTCAATCTCTTAATTGTTATTAATTTATATATTAATTCACGCTTTAAAAGATTGTGGAATTATACTAATTCAATTAAAATCTCAAGTTTTGAGGGCTTTAATCTGAGTTGATTAACTAAATATCTTACAATTCCAAAGAAATCAATTGAATTTCCATTGCATTTCTCTATTAGGTTTCACCCTAATCCAGATAATTTATGTTACCGGTGTCTAGGATTGTATAAAAACTACTAAAAGCATGCCTGAATGACGACTATCAAATTAACCCCAACTTAGACGCTCGCTTTTCCTCAAGCAAAATAATCTAAACTCAAAGAAACATAATGAGCTCGCTTTTCCTCAAGTAAAATAATCTAAACTCAAAGAAACATAACAAATTAGGAGACCACATCCACAACAACTACAATCATTTCATTAATTATCAAGCTAATATGTAATAAATAAGAATGCAAATGTAAAAGGGAAAGAAAATAAGAGTGAACAAACCCAACAAGTCATCCCAATAATTGATTGAACGGACAACGATGTGGACTAACAAGTCCCCACAAGATATCTCTTTTCACCACTCAAGTGTATCTACAATTATGTACAGTGCTCTCAAGTCACAAGATACAAAAAAAATGTCTACATAGGCTTGCATAAAAATCATGTCATTTTCAACTTGTTATTGAAAGAGTCTCTTCCTAAATCTTGGTGTGAATGACAAATTTATATTTCCCGTCAATAAATACTATTTTGGTATTAAAATAATGTTGTCACTATTTTCTTTGAGCAACGACAAAATATAGCGTTGTTATAAAAAGAAACTTGTTGTGACATTAAATTTTGTCACAATCTTACATGAGTAATATAATGACCAAATATAGTGTTGTCACGAATAAAAACTTGTGGTGATACCAATCGTCGTCATAATTTATTCCAAGTTTGCCATCGAAAGGTTTCTCTCCTAACTATTATATTTTTGCCATTCCATTATGTGACAAATTTCATATAATCGTCATCAAATATGTGAATTAGTGACAAAGGTTTAGATCAACGATGACAAATATAAATGTTGTCATAAACATATATTCTTCAATGACAAATATAATTCATCACTATTTATTAACATATTATGACAAAAACTCAATCGTTGCAAAGAAAAACGTCACAAAATGTGTGATTTCTTGTAGTGATTTATCTCATGTCACCAAGATACATGAAAGCCTAGTTTCATGGTGGATGTGATGACAAATGTCGTGACATGCAGACTTATATTCAAATATAACACATATTGAGATATCTCCTCAAACGGAAAAACTTTTCATAATCAAATGTCTTTGTAAAAATGTCTGCGAGTTGATTTCCAGTTTTAGTATACTCCATTCGAATAGTGCATTTTGTTCAAGGGTGTTGAACGTGATTCCATGATATGTGAATTGCACTAGAATTATCACAGAAAGTGGTTAGTGAATCACTATGCAGACGTAATCTTCATTCATTTGGTCCATCCACAATAATTGGAAACAACAACTTCCTACAGCCACATGTTCAAACTCAATTATTGAAAGAGACACATAATTTTTATTAATTATGACTAAATCAAGAAACTAAATTATTTTCAAATTAAAAATAAGCACTAATAGTACTTTTCCATTAGTAACATCACCTGCCGAGTTAAAATCACTAAAACCAACAAGAGCAGCATTATTATCTGTTTTGTAAATTTTTAGTGGTGATGAAAATATAAGGGGTTCATGGCTTGGTATTATCGAAACTCGATTGATTATAGAGATCAATGTGTTTTAGCTTGTTGGAATTAAGAGAAAATGGAAATAAACGAAATTAAAGCAAGTAAAATGAAAGTAAATAAAGGTAAATGCAAGTATATCAGATGCCTTGTGCGTATGCCATATTGAAATTTCAAGCAATAATGAAAATAAGCAATCAAAAACAACAAGCTACAAGCATAAAAACTTAAGGTACAACTATGCATGCATGATCATAAAAACTTAAATAATGCAAATCAACGAAAATCGAAATAACCAATGGAAAGAGCAATAAAAGTTGACGTGAAAGTTAAAAACTTTTCAAAAAATAACCAGAAACAAAAAGTAGATCTAGGACTCAACATAAAACCATGCATCATTGAAAAACAAGGAAGAAAATAAGCAAAAACCTACTTGAATTAAGAAAGAGAATCCAAAAGTTTGAATGAAATTACAATCAAAATAAAACCCAAGTGATGACTTGAATTCTTCTTGAACTTACAAAACCAAGAAAAAACTTGAAATTAAATCTAAAACCTAGAGAGAGAAAGTAAATCTAAAAATTAGAGAGAGAAAATAAATCCCAAACCCATGCAAGAGTTGGGAGGAGAGTTGATATTCTTTTGGGGAAAGATGTGGGGTTTATATAGTTGTTTGTAGGGCCAAAATCGTCAAAATGCCTAAAAATCCCAAAATTCCCTGCGACGTAGTCGATCGTTAGTGTTTCAGTCGATTGACTACCTGTCGATCGACAGGATGGCATTCGATCAACTGCCTTGTATTCAAGTGGTTCAGCCTCTGTCGAGCAGTTGATTCTGGTTGTTCTCAGTTGATCGACTGGTATGGCTGTCGATCGACTGCATGGCTGTTGAAATGGGTCAACTCAAATTAGATAAATAAAATTGGTCTACTGTTAAACGACAGTATAAGTTATAGCGACTTGATGGATTCAGGTCGCACGACCGCAGACCTAATTGGTGACCTGGTAATTTCAGGTCGCATGAGTGCCGACCTGGTAGGTCGCATAAGTACCAATACCAGAGGTCGCCACAAGAGCCAGCTGGATTACTTGGAGCCTACACCACGTCGGATGATGTCAGCCCTAATCCAGTACAATCCAGCCTGCTACAACTGTGAGATTGTACTGTAGCAATATTGACCGGACGATCATAGCTAACCGTTGTCAGGATGTACTATAGCATTTTTGACCACATGATTTAGGGCAACCTTAGTCGGTTATGTTTCTATATATAACCGTATGATTCATTAATGTTATGTACGAAAAATATTGATAAAAGATATATAATGAAATCTCTTCTGCTCGCCTTTACTCGTTTAATCTCATAATAGCTCGCCTTTAATTATATAAGCTCGCCATGAGCTCGCTACTTTTCTATCATCTATCTTACATAAAAAGTACAATCGATCCAGACAAAATAAAACTTTTTTTTTTTGATAAACCTCATACGAATGAATTTAATCTCAGAATGGTCTCTAATTTCCACGAAATCTTATCAAAGTAGATTGCATATGGATAGTATCATAACGACTAAATCTTTTGGATTAACACCAAACTAAATGAAACGACGCCTATTAGGAACAAAACTTCACTTATTAAGGGGACACAAACACTTGTGAAGAAAACACTACTTAATTTAAAGAAGACAAATGTAAACTAAATAATGAATACGAAAAAAGATTACAAAGTAGATTAGATTAGTAGTAAGAGCGTCAACTTAGATTTAGGTCTTGAGTTCGACTCACGTAGAGAACAAATTGGAAATTAATTTTCTATTTATTTATTTATTTTATAAAACCTATTCATAAGGTGAAACAAAAAAATAAAAATCCATTCTTTCAGAGGGAAAACACATGACTTTTTTCTGTTGTTTGGCCGACCACCGTCACATGAATAACTGAGATTTTGTATTTGTTAAACGACAGTATAAATTACAGCGACTTGACGGATTCAGTTCGCATGATCGCAGACCTATTTGACGACCTGAAAACCTGAGGTCGCATGGGTGGCGTTCTGATAGGTTCAGGTCGAGTGAGTGTCGACCTGGTAGGTCTCAACATGAGAGGTCTGCATGGAGTCTACGCCACGTCCGGTGATATCATCCCTAAATCAGTACAGTCCTATCTGCTACAACTATCAAATTGTAATGTAGCATTATTGGTTGCACGATCATAGCTAGCCGTTGTCAGATGTACTGTAGTATTTCTGAGCATATAATTTAGAGCAACCTTAGTCTGTTACATTGCTATAAATAACTGTGTATTTCATTGATTTGATGTATGAAAAGGATTGCTGAAATCTTATAATACATTCTTCTCAACTCGTCTTTACTTAGTAGCTCGCCTTTGATTGTATAAATTCCCCAGGAGCTCGCTACTTTTCTTTTGATGTTAGTTTTGGAAAGAAAGTGAAGATTCCTCCAGTATTATTGATTATACTTTATTGGCATAGATTCATAACTAGAATTAGACAGGTACACTCCAAAATAATTTAACTGTAAGATGACCCAAAACAAAAACGAAAAGAAAAAAAGAAAAAGTTGACGATTCAAAGTCTCAATTAAATTATCATAAAAATCTTAAAGCAGATCTTCTCACTCGTGTGAGACCATTTCTAAGTGCATTTCCAAAGCTTAAGGTCCATTAATGTATAATTGACAAAATATTTCAGATGGTTCATTCTTATATATGACACATGCTTATTAATCAGATTAATAAATCTTTTTATTTATTTTAAAAGCATGAAATCTCTTACTCATCCAAACAACAATAAAAACAAAGTATAGTAATTCTATTTTTTTAATTACGTTGAAATATAAATTTATTAAGTTCACAAGACAAGTAAAATTTTAAACTTAACAATGCATGGGAATAATAGAGGACGACCTGATTAGTCCAAGTCGTCTGATCATAAACTGCTTATCGATCTAAAGAAGAGTGCAGTGCCAGGTCGCACGATAGGTCGCTCAGAGGTCGAGCGTACTACCAACAATGGGTCGCAGATGAGGACAACCTACCCGACGGCAGCTGATGTCGTCAGCCCTAATTCAGTACATGCAGCAGTTAGGATGTACTGTAGCAATAGTGACCACAAGATGTGAATTAATGTATTGTAGCAATTTTAGCCACATATTTTAGGATTACATTTACTATAAATAGTGGTACATTCCATGATGTAATTATTAAGATATAATTTAATGAAATCTAAGTAAGAAAATTTGAATACAAAATAATACGAGATCTTTACTTTTTTTTCATGGAACAAGTCCCATTTTCCATGCAGCCACTCCATCAAAATTCATATAATGACTTTTGGCATTAAAAGAAATTCTTGCATAAAAAATTATCTTTTAACCCATGCAGTAAAATTTAAGTCTTAATGCATGTAGCATTGAAGTTGCACTAGTGGTGATATGAATGTGAGAATAAAAAAAATAAAAATTCTTAAATAACAATATAATAATTTTATTGCTTTAAGTAATACCTGATATTATTTGAATAAACAATAGTAAATTTATTGATGTTCAAATTATATTACATTTTGATCATTAAGTATCACCGTTTCATAATGGTATGAGAATTTTTTGCACAAAATTTTAAGATAATTAATTTTAAAGTCTTAGTGTGAACATTCTTAACTTTTCGGTTAAGTAGTTTGCCGAGTCTAAAGCTAAAAGCAAAAATCAATGCAATCATTATGCAAAATAATAACTCTGATAAAAAAAACTGTATGATAAATACTTTAAATTAAAGATTAGAGGAATCCAACATTGACGAGATCTAAGAAAAGTGAGAATTAAAAAATAGTTACATTTGTCATGTGCATTGTTGATCATACCCATTGATTTGAGAATAATAATCTGGAAATTTTACAATAGTTAAGTCTGTTGTGTGCATTACTGATCTAACCCATTTATTTATTGAGAATAATAATTTAGAGCACAGAGTGCCCGGTTAAAGGAAGTGGGCATTTGGAGGAACCCTGCGCGGATTGCTCCAATTAGCGGCGAAGGGCACCACATTTTCAAAGGTCAAATGATGGATCCCGCGGGCAAAATATGCCTGTGATGAATTTCTTTTCTTTTCTTTTCTGTTTTTGTTTTGAATTCACGGCTGCGATTAAGGAAAGTTGAAAATTGAACGGCCCACATTAATTTCAAATTTAATTTAATTTTTTCAATTCAAAAAAGTTGAAAAATATTATGAAAAAAAAATAGAAAATATATATTATGTGGTTGGATTAAATGATAATTGGAGATCAACATTCCACATTTAATCCTGATTTTAATTATTTATTTTAGTGTTCAAAAATCCAAAAAAAATCAGAAAAAATAAAATAAACAGAAAATAAAATTTAAAATACAGATTTTTTTTGAAAACTTTTGTTTGATAAGTATTTAAATAAATTATAACTTATTGTATACATTCAAAAAATATAAAAAATATTCAAATAAAATTAGAAAAATGGGGTAAATGAAAAAAAGAAAAAAGATATATTTTGTAATTGAAAATTAATAATAAATTTTAAAAAATAAAAAAAATACATAAAATATCGAAAACAAACTCTAACTGCTAGTTTTTTCAAAATTTTCCCAAACTTCTGTAATTAGCACCATTCTTACTTCATTCCGCACACCTTCTTTCATTTTCCTTTCAAACCATATAATTTCTTTCAAATTCCAATTATTTTTTCATTTCTCTTTCATTTTTCATGGATAATTCGAGTTCAAATTGATCATCCCCCGATCTTGAACAACCACTTAAGTTTGTGCATGACTTGCTTGTCGATCACGTACTATTTTACGACCCACCCCCCGTGAAAAATGATTATGTAAGAGCAATGATGCTTCTTGGAGAGGGAAGGTCAAGTTGTCGACATCGTTATACAAGGATGGAGAAGATCGGGAATGTGTAGCAGAGGTGGAACGATTATTCAAAGATTAATTTGCCATAAATTCTATTTGTAGCGATCGAGATTTTCAAAGGCGATTTTGAATGATCAAACCATAATTTTTTAGGATCATCGAGAAGTTAAAAACCAATGTCGCTTACTCTATACAAAGAAGGGATGCAGTTAGTCGTCCTGGCTTGTCAACACTTCAAAAAATCATAGCTACTGTCCAAATGCTTGCTTGTGATATTGCCGGTGATGACATTGATGAATATACTTACGGATAGGTGCATCAACGTCAATACAATACTTGAACATATTTTGTCGAGCCTTTTATGAGCTATTCTCTTAATAATACTTGAGGCAACCAACTGCAGCTAACGTTGCTCGCCTTAATGCTGAGAGTGCTCGATTTCCTGAAATGCTCGAAAGTACCGAGTGTATACATTGGGCATGGAATTGTCCAGCCTCTTAGGCAGGACAATATCAGAGCGGCCACAAAAAAGATCCTTCAATTATTTTGCAAGCATTTGCTTCGAAAGATTTGTGGATTTGGCATGGATGTAACAATGACATAAATGTGTTAAATGAGTCAAATGTATTCATGAATCTTGCAAAAGGTGAAGCTCCTCCGGTACGCTTTGAAGTTAACAGTAATGAATATAACATGGGTTATTATCTTGCTTATGATAACTACCCCGCTTAGGTATCATTTGTGAAAACCACCCCCACCAAATCTCGGCAAAATACAAGACTTTTGCACGATATCAAAAGGCTGTCTAGAAAGATGTCGAGAGAGCATATGGTTTGCTCGAAGCACGTTGACATATTGTGAAAGGTCCATCTCGCATGTGGGACCCAATCGACTTGGATTATACCATGAAAGCTACCATCATTATCCATAACATGGTTGTGGAGGATAAGCGAGAGGATATGATCGGAAATCAGGATTTTCTAATTCGAGATATTGGCATTGTACCCCCGAATGTTACCCCTTCGATAGACCCAAATGAAGAGTCCAATACATGTCTCGACCAACGAATCGACATTCGAAACAAAGAATTGCACCATAGGCTTCAAAAGGACTTGATTGAACATATTTGAAATTTTCATGGAAATTCCTATGTTTGAAATTATTTTTAATATTTTTAATTATTTAAGTATTTGTAATATTTTTAATTATCTAAGTATTTGTAATATTCTTAATTATTTAAGTTATTGAATGATTTGTAATATTATTAAAGTATTTGAATTATTCAATTGTTTGTAATATTTTTAATTATTTAATTATATTTGATATTTTAATTATTAAATTATTTGTAATTTTCAATTATTTAAATATTCGTATTTGTTTAATTATTGAATTATTTTTAATTTTCACAGAATTTTATTAAAATACATAAAAAATCGAATAAAATAATAATTCTTGCAATATTACATTTCTAATATAACCTCAACATTAAAATTTCTAACATCACACAACACTTATTTAACTCGTTAATGTCATCATTTGACCCCAACCATCCATTTTATCATTATACATGCTTTTATTATGCTCTCCAACCCCAAATTTGATAGGCAAACACTTGTGTTAGGCCAGATTGAAGGGTTATGACCCTTTAGACCATTTCACCCGATACTATAATATATTAACTTTTGAATTATGATGTATTGTCTTTATTGTACTGAAAAGTTGTTTTTTTTATATATATATATCTGACTCATGTTATGATATATTGATTTTTGTAATATGATGTATTGGTTTTTGTAATATGATGTATTGGTTTTTCACTATAATGTATTAATTTTTGTAATATAATGTAATAATATGAAATTCTGGCCTAATGAATGATCCGTTGGCCTGGCATGTTGCCCAATCTATCTATATATATAAAAAGGCTAGTGTTTCTAAAAATATTTCTCAAAATTTTTCCGCCTATTTTACTTACTATATGTAGTATACATATTTATTATGTATATAATTATTTATGTAAATATTCTTTTGGAGATTATGATTTATATAAAGAAACATTAAATATATAGAAGAATTGTGTATAATAATAAATAAGCTGAGAAAAATAAAAATAATATAATTTTTTTTAGAAAATATAAAATATAAACAATTATTTAAAATAAATATATAAATATATGTAAATAATTAGTTAATATATTTGAGAAAACGAAAAAAGAAAATGTAAAACATAAATATTTTTCAAATGCTTTGAATAAAATTAAAAATACTAATAAAATCATATAGATAAAAATATAAGAACTTATAATTAAAATATAAATATTTATTTAATAAATATGAAACAAAATCGAAAACTCAACAATCAAATAAAGTTAAAGAGAAAATTCATAAAATAAGTTAAATTAACTCAAAAAAAATTCATAATTAGGTTCTATAAAATTATTAAATAAATATAAAAATAAAAAAGAGAATTGATAAAAATATAAAATCAAAAAAAAAAAAATTATAATAGCAACTACAAAAATATTGTGTGTGTGTGTGTGTATAAGAAATCTAAAAAATCTAAATATATAATATATAAATATATCTAAATAATTAGTTTATAAATATGCAAAACCAGTAAGAGTAAATCAAAATATAAATATATCAAATGATATCAAATAAATTTATTTTTATTATAAATAAAATATAATAACTTATAATTAAATTATAAATAGTTATTTAATAAATACAAAAAAATATAGAAAACAAACCAAAAAGTTGCTAATATTATAAAATTAAATATGAACTCATAGCTACAAAGAAAGTACCATTAAATATAGAAAATTATTACCTAAATATAAAATCAAAAACAAAAAATTACAAGAAATATAATATAATATAAACAGAATGGGGAACAAGAATAAAACGAATAACAAAAATATAAAAATTTATAATTTGATTTTAAAAAATTATTTAATAATTTTGTTAACTTAAAAAAAAAAGATAAAATGAGTACAACTAGAAAATTGATGCAACGAAGACAAGAAAAAATTATAATCAATAACAAAAACTTATCTTTTCTTCCATAATTTTATTTGTTGACCAGATCAGGTGATACGCGGACAAACCTAATAGCGTCATATTTTCAATTTTCTATATGTGACTCAAGTACAACTCGGATGACCCAAACTTTGACACTAAACGTGTCACAAACCTGACAATGCCACTTTTTTATTTTATTTGTTTTTCTAAAAAAAGAATTAAAAAATTATATTATGAATATAAGTGAAATATAAATAACACTATACAATTATTTGATTAAAATTTGAAATCAAAATTATATGTGGGCAGAACAAAAAAATGATTATATAATCGCATAATATAAAGAATTCAATACATTATTTCAAAATTCTTAACTAAATAGTGATTTATGACGTTTGTATATTAATAATTTGTGACAAATTACTATGACTTTAAGTATTTAACGTTAGAAATCCACACATAAATGATTTATTACTCTTGGTTATATAATTACTTTTGTATAAACTGAAATCTATAAATAAATTTTAATTTATTATCGGGTTCATCCACTAACTCGATGACATAGTGGTTAATTACTCAGTGGCTATCTCGAGTCAATTACTAGGCTGATTTAAAAAAAAATCTCGAGTCAATTACTAGGCTGATTTTAAAAAAATAACTATAGTAAAATAGAATACAAAGGCCCTCATTTAAGATTTTAATACGATGTCTCATTTATTTGCTATTTTTTTTTCTTTTTTTTAGTATTTTATATATTTTTACAATATTTATAAATATTTTTTATTTGCTATATTTAGGAGATGACTTTTTATAATATAATATGAGGAAAAGATTGTAACCATCCTGTACTATACGCGTTTTTTGGGTTTGCATCCTAACGTTTTTTTTGTAATTTAATGCATCCTGTTCTATACAAAATTTTGAAAGTGCATCATGTACTATACAAAATTTAGAAAAAAACTAGTTTTATTAAATAAAAACTCGAATTTATTAAATAAATATGAAAATCATATTTTATCCTAATGTTTACCGAAACTAGTTTTATTAAATAAATAAAATTTATTATTTATTTAGTAATAAATTCGGTAATTTTTGCATATTTAATAAAATATGTCGGAACTAGTTTTAAATAAATAATAAATTCACTGGAACTCACACAAAGTATATGGGTTTGAAAATATGCAACCTCACTCGCGAGATTAGGTGAGTTTTGACGAGTTTGGACGAGTTGATTGGTCGGAGGATGCACTTTTAGAATTTTTTGAAGTACAGGATGCATTAAATTACAAAAAAAAACGTTAGGATGCAAACCCAAAAAACGCGTATAGTACAGGATGGTTACAATCTTTTCCCCATATAATATTAATTGAGTATATTACTTTCTGTTTTAAAATATTTTAAAATTTATTTTATTATATTTTATAACTTCTTTATCTTTGTTATTATTTTATTAACAACTTTTAATAGATAAAAAAAATTATTTAAAATTAAATTTTATATGTTTATTTAATTTACTTTATCACCATCATCAACTTATTTCTTCAATGTATTTAAAATAAATATTTATAAATTAATGATAATTTTATTATATTTTTATCTAATTTCAAAATAATTTTATATTTCTATTATTATATTATATTACAATGTTTATATTTATATTTTATTTCATTTTAGAAATTATTAAGAACCATTTATAATTAAAACATATATAAGTTATATTTATTTAACTAAATTCATATTTTTTTTGATTATTTTATTATTTATAGAATTTTAAGTGTGTTTTGCTACTTTTATAATTTAGTAAATGATTATTCAGGAATTCAATTATTTTCAATTTATTTTATAGAATTATTGTGAAATAAGATTTATTTTATATTATTTAAACTATTTCTATCTTCATAATTTCTTTTTTAAATTATTTGATAAGTATTTGTATATGAAGTATACTTCTTATATATATTTAACATATTTCATATTCTTTTATGATTTATTTTATTATTTTATAACATTTCTCTATTTTTTCTTATTATTAAATAATCATTTAGAATTCATAATATTATAATCAAGTTTTAAAATAGTCTAGGATTTATTTTATATTTTTTTATAATATATATGATTTTTGTGTTTTTTTATTTTAATTTAATTAATATATATTTATAATCTAAATACAATTCTTTGTATTTATTTAGTTGATTTAATATTTTTTTTGAAATTTATATTACAAGTATTATATTTTTATTGGTTAAAGATTTATTTAATAATTTTATAATTATGTTAATATAAATTATATCTAAAATAAAGCATACAACAAAGTACGACTAAATTACAACTAGATTATTCAGTTGTACTCAAACAAATTGATGTAATTGAATTATAACATAATTTAATGATAAACTTTCGTGTACATGTTGAAAAGCAAGTACAACGGATGTCGATAATTAGAAAAGTCTAAATTTATTATAAGATCTTCACTTTGTCTTTGATACAATGACTAAACAAAAAGATGGACTTAATGATTTGTAATAAAAGTGACTAATATGATTGTTTCGTGACTAACTAAATGGGAGAGCTTGAAACTATTGTCATATGAGTTAAACTATAATTTGACGTATAATGTAGTGTGCAAAAAGTTGTTTCATAATATATAAATGTGGAGTTATTTACTTTTAATTTATTTTAGGCCGCGAATATAGGCACCTCATCTATTAATGAGTTCACCCCACTAAGAAAAAATCAACAAAAATGCCAAAATTACGCTACACCCCCAAACACATCATCTTCTCTAACCTTTCACCACCACTCAAACTCTGTCATTATCATCGTCAATCACACATTCGCCGCCACTGTCGAACAGGAAGAAGAAAAAATGTGATGGGTGGTGGAAGGTAAGTGATGTATCTGGGCGACAAAGAGTAAGAAACAGATACAAAAATAGGGGTGTTCGTCTCTGGTTTCTCGAGCATATGTCATGTGTTTGAACTTTTTGATCGAAAAATACAACGTTGTTCGAAAAAAAATTTGAACAACCCTTGAAGGGGGTGTTCAGACCAATTTCTCGAACATGTGTTTTGTGTACAAATCAATTTTTCGCAGTTGTATTTTGTGTTCGAATCGATTTTTTAAACCTATATTTTGTGTTCGAAAGTTTGGTTCGAACGGCTTATTTCAAGACATTTTTTTCTTTTTCTTTCTCCAATGGTACGACGGCAGCAGCGTATTTCTGTGTGCATGTTTTGTTTATATTCTTCAATAGCCATGGCAGTGGCGGCAGTGATGGGCGATGGTTGCAGTGGTGGTGGGGAGTTGAAGGAGATGGAGTATTTGGGGGTGTAGGGTTTAAGAATAATATTAACAGTTTTGTGATATTATTTTTAGTGGGGTGAATTAATAAATATAAACGAGATGCATATATCCACGTCTTTTGTTTTAAAAATTCTCGTGTTGACCAAATCGTGACTTGAGTATTTTAAGTTATTATATTACATTAATAAATTAATAATATTACACTTACGTCGAATGAATTTACACGATCAATTTAATTCGCTACATGCATCGCACGGGTTAAGCACTAGTTTGATATTGAAGAAAATAGTTAATAAGGAACCGTTTGGCCCATCTATAAACTTTACAATCGCTAGGTAAAAAGATGCATTAATGAGGAAATCAAAGTAATAATCATGTAGGTCATGGTCATAACATGAATGAAAGAAGCATGGCATAGCGATAGTAAAGAATATTGACTTATAAAAACTTGCGGTTGAATAAAAACAGGTTGGGTGGAGAAAGTAGTAAAATTGTTTGACTGCGAAATGTTGCATTAAATATATTTAAACTAATAAAATCTATGTATTCTTTTATTTATAAATTAATTTTGAAGTTTATATTAATTGTTTTTTTATTTGTAATCATAAGATTTTAAAGGAGTTTATTAAGTAATTACTATAAATGAAACTTACTAAATTCAATTATTTCATAGAACACCTTATAAAGTATCTACAGTAAAAGTTATACTTCTGGATAGAATATCATATTTTCCAAAACTGTTATTTAGATTGTTTGGAAACATACGACTTTCACTTTGAAGATATTAAGTTTTTTTAATAATATAATTGTATCCGTAAAATGATCTTAAAACAATTATTTTTAGAGTAATTCTCATGTGTATTGTCACATGTATCATTATTGATGCGGCAGATTCACTTTTTCCTTAATATTAAAGTATCATTTAAAAAAAATATAAAAAACAAATATTATTTTATATATTAATCAAACGTTTAAGTCAATAATAATAAAATTATGTCTTTCTTTGATATTGACATTTTCGGGTTTTGAAAGTTATACTTTACATTTTAAATAAAAAATTATCACTTTTTTTTTTATAAGTATAACTTACTTAGGGCTTCAAAAACTAATTGTACCTTAAATAAAAATTATCAGTATTTTTTTGAAAATTATTACTTTTAACTTTAAATATATCACCTTACAATTTGCATGTTAAATTATTATATATTAATTTAATATACATATATTATTTTATATATAATATATAAAAGTGACACTATAAAGAAAAAAAGTCAATCAATTTTTGTCTCTTTTGTAAAATAATTTTTCACCGTCTGTAGTAAAAAAGGTTACGTTAATAAAAGTGGAAGGAAGAAACCAAACATGGAATGACCTATTGTAAATAGGAGAACCTCTAGAGTGCTGTGAAAGTACCATACTTTACTTAATGAGAACCATTAGATCAAAATTTGGTTATAAATAATTGTAGATCAATGGATGTAAATGCAGGGAGTTGGGGGGCATGGTGCCTTCACGGAACCGTAGTCATTTCCTGTAAATAGAGAGTTTTGATTAAGATTTTAGATTCTTTATTCACACATAATTTAAATTTTTTTTTTATTTTGATGCTATAAACCTGCCCTGCGATTTGGTGGGTTATAAATGTATTCTGGAGATCCATATATAGGCAAATATAGCTGAGTGTGTATATATTATTGGAATGAAAAGTATATCTTAAAATATGATAAATATTTATTCTAGTTAAAATAAGTTTTTATATTTGTTGTAATATATTTTTATTATTTTCGATTTTACTATGATAAATATGCATTTATGATCAAATAACATACATTGAAATGTTCATATTTGTTGTGTTAGAAATTTTCATGTCCTTTCTAATAAAGTTCATCTCTATTACTCTATTATGATAAATTTTGATAAATGTGTGTGTGTGTGTGTGTGTGTATATATATATATATGTTAATCATTTGCAATGTGATATATATGAATCTCAATGTGATAAATGTACAATTTTTCATAATATAGATGAACACGTAACGGTAGTATGATCAATCATAAAATTGTACATTTTCGTTATATTAAATGTTCATCTTTCGGTGTATAGTACAACATAAACCTATGCGTACGTAATAATGGCTTTTATATATATATATATATATATATATATATATATATATATATATATATATATATATATATATATATATATNTATATATTATTTGAATACTCATGTGTTATATGAGATTTATCAAAATAAATATAAAAAATATTTGTGATAATCACTAAGTTTTTAAATAAAAGAATATAACATCAAAATATATTATATTATCAACTTGTTCTAATCACACTTTATTAATTATTATTTATTATTATTAAATAATTATATATATATATATATATATATATATATTAAATTAAACTTTTTAAATTAAACTTGTTAATAATTTATTACATACTTATAAAAATTCAAAAGCTGCCTCAACCCACATCTTCTATTAATTAATTATTATTACTACATACTTTGTATTTTAATATTAACATTAAATTCGTCAATAATTTTTAGTTACATACTTTGAAAAATTCAAAATATGACACATTTCCTAATAATATTTATCAATTATTATTATTATTTAATTTTACTTTTTAGATTGAATTCATTAATAATATTTAGTTACATACTTAGATTATTTCAAATAACTCATGATTTATTCAAAAATTGTCACATTCTCGACCCGTATCTAATTTTTATTGATTAATTATTATTAAATACTTTTTATTTTAATATATAGATTAAACTCTTTAATAATCATCAGTTACATAATTTAAAGAATTCAATAGATATCATGTTTTTAACTCATAATAAACACGGGGTTTAAATGAATATTTGAGATTAGTTCATGAGGTTTGGATTATAGATTGTGCATATTAATTGTATTTCATGCATTTTGACATTGTTACGTGTTTTTCTCATTCCGTAGCTTAATTGAGATGCCACGAGTTTAAAGAGAAGTGAAATTTGGAGTTTACAAGGTTTTTAGACCATTAAGAGGGTGAAGAATCATGTTTAGGATTTCCATAAGTCATGTATGCACGAAGAAAGAGCGACCAGAAAGATTTCATGAAAGATTCAAGAAGTTTCATAACACATGAGTACCAAAATGCTCATATATCTGGCAACCCTTTTAATAATAAAATATATATAACATAAGTTTATAAAGATAATTGTGTTGGATTTATAATTATTTTTACGGCTTGTCATTTAGAGTTATATGAAGAGAGTTATGACTATATAAGCTTTGAATGCTACTACAGGCTGTTTTTCAGACAAACAGTCGCGACCTGGCCAACGAATAGCCCAGTAAAAGTTAAAAAATACCACTTTCGGACTTTACGGGGAATATTAGAGGTTGACTTATAAAGAGGGGCTGGAAAACCATCTAAATGCATTAGAAAAGGGACGAGAAACACATACAGAGTGATTGGGAGTAAGATCGAGAGAATTGGAGAAAGATTGAGAATGAAAACACGAAGAACATGAAGATCAAAGTATGTAATCCATACAATCATATGGTTCTATCTATTTTTCAATTTTTGTTATGAACATGAAGTGTTTGATGAATTACCTAAATAAACTTTTGATTATGTTTAGCTAAACTCATTATATTATGGAGTTCGGAAATGAAGAATGATTGATGTTTTGATATGTCTTTCAATCAAGTATGACCCATTCGATATTAGTGTCTTAAGTTATTGTTGCATATAATTGATTGGCATCCTCTTATGCTTGATAGTTGTAATTGCTTGACAAACCGTCAGATAAACTCGAATTGAGAGAGGAGATTTAAGATTAGGCTTTTTAAATGATATTTTTTATAAATTTTTAAACTTTTTGGAGTTCTAAGTATGATTTCAAACTGAGGCAATAGTCCACTAAATTGGGGAATGACAAATATAATTCATCAATTTAGTCTGTTTTTCACCTGAAATTTGAATTCTTGCCAAAAAATTGCACATGAACTGAAATATTGGACTAAATGTACAATAAAAATTTGATTGATAAACTAACTTGATACAACAAAAACTTGATTGGTACCTTAAACTTGCCGCCCCTTATATTTAATGAATCAAAACCTCGAAAATTATTATTTTAACCAAATTCTTCGACTTGAATCATAAATGACCAAAAGCACAAATTTCTCCAAATTTTTGATGACAAATAAAAATAATAAATAAATGAAAAAATAATAATGATAAATGAAAATGTCATCCGGCCATAACTACCCTGTACCCATTACCCACCCCTCTGTGGTCTATATATCTCTCTCCTTTCATCTTCCTCATCCCACTCTGAACATTCACAAACTAAACGGAATTAAACAAAATGAGCTTCACACCCAAAACGGAACAAAACAAGCCCCACGCTGTGTGCATACCATACCCAGCCCAGGGCCACGTTAACCCCATGCTCAAGTTGGCAAAGCTCCTCCACCACAGCGGCTTCCACGTCACCTTCGTCAACTCCGAGTACAACAGTCGTCGCCTCCTCAAGTCCCGGGGCCCCTCCGCCCTCGACGGCCTGCCGGATTTCCGCTTCGCCGCCATCCCCGATGGGCTTCCGCCGTCCGACGCCGACGCCACGCAGGACATCCCCTCCCTCTGCGTCTCCACCACCACGACGTGCCTGGAGCCCTTCTGCGAGCTGCTGTCGGAGCTAAATAGCTCTGGTGGCCCGCCGGTGAGCTGCATCGTCTCCGACGGGGTGATGAGCTTCACCCTGAAGGCGGCGGAGAGGTTCGGGCTGCCGGAGGTGCTGTTCTGGACGACGAGCGCGTGTGGGTTGTTGGGGTACACGCAGTATCGACAGCTTGTGGAGAAAGGCTACACTCCTCTCCAAGGTAACTATTGAAATTACAGTTTGCCATTCAATTTCAATTCTATTACTATATATTTTCTCAACTTAGGTAATTGCATTTTGATCTGGGCATTGAGATCCCACATTTTTATCCCAAATTTCAGAAGTTTAGTCTCATTAATTATTAAAACAATTAAGCAAAAAAGTGTTTCATAGGAATCGATCTGTCACATTTCTAAGTCCAAAAGTGACATAAAAGAAAAAGTTGGACAAAAAGTGCAACGAAATAAAATTTAAGACCATAAGTGCAATTTCTTTCGTCTTAATGTTAAAACTTTGATTCCATGTTGCCCTTCAAATTAATATTCAGGTTCCCATATTTTTAATTGTTTGCAAGAATTTATAATAATTTTAAACGAAATTACATGTTTTTTTTTTAATAGTTGATTGTAAGTACGGCCGAGGATATTATTTTGTTTAATAAATGTTACATACTCTAGTTGGTTAGCCACATGCAATCATTTTATTTATTTATTTTTTAAATCTTAAAATTGGAATCCTTCTACAAAGTGCGAGTTAGATCTGGGAAATGACTCGAGCCCCGATATTCTCTCAGTCTAACAAATTAATTTAGTAAACGGTGAGATCTAAACATAGTTTTTTATTGTATTATGTTATTAATTTATCTAAAAAGCTTAGTATATCTCCTCTCTTTCAGTCTAACAAATTAATTCAGTAAACGGTGAGATCTAAACATAGTTTTTTATTGTATTATTTTATTAATTTACATAAAAAGCTAAGTATATCATTACCAAAATGAATTTTTGTTTTTGAATACTAAACTGAATTTTCAAGCCTTAGTGCCCCAAGAAAAAAAAAATAAAAAAATCACGACTTGTAAATAAAATTGTTTATAGGAAATATCCGATTGTCTTCAATGATTTTTACGACGACATGTAATTATTTAATACAAACAATTTTTTGTAATATATACAAATGTGATATGAACGGGATCTCGGCTGCCAGTGATTTGAGTGTATTTCTACAGGATAAATAAGTCCGAATCGAAAACAATTCTAATTTGAAAAATTGAAGTAAATTCATCATGAAATTTGTCTGTTGTACCCTATCAGCTCAATGTTAGAAATCAAAAGCATCATATAATATATTATCAGCTCAATCAACATTTTTTATTCCACCATTATTATTGAATTCATATTTTCATAATAAGCATTCAAAATTCATATAATTAATTAATTAATTAATTACCAATTCGATAAAAGTTGGTCTTATGTATATAGCTAACATGTATGTGAGGCCCTAAAATGATCGTCTCACTCGCTTCGCATTAGATATGGTCTGAAATTATATACACAAGCGCATGATATATGCACTTAGTGATTTATGTATATACTTATCTCTCATTTCTTATATATTTATTGATTTCTAATATATGGTTAAGTCTGTATACTAATGTTGTTGATATATATCGTTTATTTTAAAAAGTAAACATCATTGTCCATTTCTGAAGTTGTTGTCCGGCGGGGTGGGAGTATATCTCGACATCTAGCTAGCTTTTATTGTAAATCATTATCGAAACATTAAACAATATTTTAATGCCTCAAATAATTGATGCGAATGACTACAAAATTTACATTGTAATTTGTCTTTTTTCTTTATAATGCACAACAGTAGTCCCCCAATATATCGTCAGTGGGACACGCTCAAGCTGTCAACCTTTGTTGAAATATTATATTAACAATATATAAAAAAGAAACAAAAATCTTCTAAAAAGTATCCGAATCCAATACGTTGAACAAAATGATATCTTTTGACTATCTTCTGACTATTAAAAAGACGTGGACAAGAATTCAACACAATTTTGGTTTCATACAAATATGTAGTGAATATTGTCCATAATATCTTCCATGTGTGTCGGCCAAATGACGGAGAATTCAAAACAATCAATTTAGTCTCAAAAAATATATATATATTATTATCCGACAATCCCCAATAATTTCCCGTCACGTTACAATGTGCGGTCAACATTGTAGGTTTAGGTGCAAATGGACACTTTAATTCAACTCTATCTCTAAGCCACAAACTTTTCTAATTTGTTGATCAAGAGCATAGTATTGTATTAATAAATAGTAATGTATAGTATCATGAGTAGTGTTATGTTGATATGGAGAAAATTAATTTTAATATTTTCAATTTGATTTTAGAAATGATGCTAAACAGAATGAAATAGTAAAAAAATTAAGAATTGATATTTCATTCTATTGTTTTGGACTCTAAATGTTTTTTAATTTATCAGTTTTGGTCAAACGTATCTATAATTTATCTATAATTTTATTTTATTATTGCTGGTGTTGACTTTACGCATCGGATAATTTTTAAACCAAACCGAAATAATTAGTTATAGTAAGCATGAAGGGGTTCTTTTAATATTCATCTTACGTTGATATTATATTACTTGATTGATATGTGTTAAAAATTATTTAGCGTCAAAAGACTAAGCATTGAAGATGCTCGAATATTTAGTGTTGTAAGTGAAACGAACAAAATCGAATTTGACTATGTTCGTTAACTGTTTATTAAAATATTATTATATTTAAATTTGGCTTGAACTTGTTAAAAGTTTTAAAATTTTATTCGAGCTCGTTTCATTAAATTTCTTAGCTGTTTGAATATATTCGTTAACACGTTCACAACACATGTCAGTGGACTAGTTCATTAGTTGGCTCATTAAGTTGATCATTAAGTTTTTATTTATTTTTTATTCTTTTTCATTCCGGTGTCTTACATATCTCATTATTTTATCTATTATTATTATTATTATTATTATTATTATTATTATTACCCATGGTAAACAAAAAAACAATAATAAGGAACATTAATATCAGATTAATTGATTATATATATGTATATTTGTGTGTGTATATATATATCCCAACTTATTGATTTACTATTTGTGTAGTTATAATCGAGTTATTATAAAGTTGTTCACGAGTTCTTAATGAACAAGCTGAATGTTGTTCTAACTCTGTTCGTTTATTAAATGAACTCTAAATTCTTGTTCATTTAGTGCTCATTTAACGAATAGAACGCACACAAACGAACTCTAAATTAGTTCAAACACGAGCATTTTAACGAACGATTTGTTCATTTACACCCGACAAATATAATTATTTTGAACTCGAAACATTACTATTTTAGGCAACACTCTTGTAAGGCCGGATTAACGGATCATCCGTCAGGCCAAAACTTTATACTAATACATTATAGTACAAAAAACCAATACATTACACTAAAAAACCAATACATTATAGTACTAATACATCATAGTATAAAAACCAATATATCATAGCGGGTCAAAAATTTATAAAAAATCAATACTTTCAAGTACAAAACCCAATACATCATAATACAAAATCCAATTCATTATAATATCGGATCAGTTTGCCTAACGGGTCATGACTCGTCAATTTGGCCCAATACGGTGTTTGCCTACTATTTTTTATATCTCCTTTTGGTTACATATTTAATTTTACAATTTTTCTTACATACACCTGTGAAATATAAAATGCAAAATAAAATTGAAAAATAGATATTAATTCAAAACATGAACACGCGTATCCTTTTCGCCATTTACCTTGTAATTAGACTTTCAAATTAATTTAAGTTTATATAATGACCTCTGAGAACTTCATAACCACATCTGCAGATATGAGCCAGGCAACAAATGGTTATCTGGACACCGTAGTCGATCATGTTCCAGGAATGAAAGACATCAAATTAAGAGACTTCCCATCTTTCATCCGTACCACAGATCCCAAAGACACCATGCTCAATTTCCTAATCCAAGAAACCGACGCCATCCCAAAAGCGAAAGCCTTAATCCTCAACACGTTCGACGCGTTAGAGCACGACGTCCTAACCGCCCTCTCCTCCATGTTCCCAAGCGTCTACCCCATCGGCCCGCTCCATCTCATGACGAAGAACCACATCCGCGACGAGCGTCTCCATTCCATCAAATCCAGCCTCTGGAAAGAGGACTCCAATTGCATCGAATGGCTCGACGGGAAGGAGCCCGAATCGGTCGTGTACGTCAACTTCGGCAGCATTACCGTAGTGACAGCTCAGCAGCTGACAGAGTTTGCATGGGGGCTTGCTAACAGCAAGAAGACGTTTCTGTGGATCATAAGGCCGGATATTGTGGCCGGGGACTCGGCCATGCTGCCACCGGAGTTTTTGGCGGAGACGAGAGATAGGGGCATGATGGTCGGATGGTGCCCGCAGGAGCAAGTGCTGAGTCATCCGMCGATCGGTGGGTTTCTGACGCACAGRGGTTGGAATTCGACGATAGAGAGCATTGTTGGWGGGGTGCCCGTGACGTGCTGGCCGTTTTTCGCGGAGCAGCAGACGAATTGTCGGTTTAGCTGCGTGGAGTGGGGGATGGGGATGGAGATCGATAATGATGTGAAGAGAGATGAAGTGGAGGTGTTGGTGAGGGAGATGATGGATGGTGACGAGGGGAAGAAAATGAAGGAGAAAGCTTTGGAGTGGAAGGGGAAAGCAGAGGAGGCAGCTGAGGCTGGGGGGTCTTCTTACTTGAATTTGGATAAGTTGATCAAGGATGTGCTTTTGCAATAACAAGTTTTGTGCTTTGTTTCATTGTACTTTTTCTTCCCCCATCTGGTGATCTTTCTATTTGCTCAGCTTTTTTCCCTTTAGTGAGAAATGTATAATGGGGGATGGTAATAAATATATGCTCTCGTGCAGAGTCTCGTAATTTTTACAAGTTGTGAGAAATGATTTAAAAATAAGTATCAAAGTTTATTGATGTTAATATATACTTTTAGTGTACTGAATCATGTGTTCAAAACATCCTAAACCTACAAGATTAATAAGTCGTACCTTTTGTCAACGGAAATGAAAAAATTGAATCGGGTTGGTGATCTCCTTCTTGCTAATCATGATAGTGCGAGTCTGTACGCAGTTATGGGGAATTCATCACTATTTCACAACTTAGTAGCCTCTCAATTCTCTCTAGTGTGTATATATAAGTGTTGTATTACCTTTTGCAGTATGCAAAAAACAAATATTTTATCAAGTTTTTAGTCTCATTGTTTATCAAGTTTATGCATTTTCAAGGTAGGAATAACTAAAATATTTTTATTATTATTCATATTAAAATACGTAAAATTTTTCATATTTTATATGAGGAAGAATGAAACAAAATTCGGATGGATATGAGATAGATTTTTTTTTTTAATAAATTATGTCATGAGTAAGTCATTTTAATTGAATGTTGAAACGAAAGAGTTTGACCGTTATACACTTTCTAATGGTTGTTGAATCAAAAGATAATAACACTACAAAAAAACAGTGAAATACTGATGGACGGAACCTGTCGGCATACGAATGCTGACGGGTAACGCCCGTCAGCATTTTTGGCGTCAATACCCGTCAGCATTTTTGGCGTCAATAAATGATTTGCTGATGACATTAACGAACTCGTCAGTATTTTTTGACGGGTTTAACCCGCCAGCGAATCCCCCCGCCATAACCCAAGACCCGTTAACAAATGCTGACGGGTAATGAATGCTGTCAGCAAATGCTGACGGGTGGTACCCGTCAGCAAATTCGAATAATACTGATGAGTTTCTGCCGTCAGCATTTTCAAATTTTATTTTATTTTATTTTTTAATTGAACTCCACCAATCATCTCCTCCAGATTTGCTCGCCGACGCACGTGGCCACCTTCTCCTCCTTTTTCCACGCCTTCTTTCATTCCTTGAGACGTCTGCGCCACGAGGCGGCCATAGAACTTTAGAAACATATTTGTAAATTAAAGTAAACGACATATCTGTAAATATACAAATATATTTCAATTTTACTTACGAGCTGACGTGCAGGACCAATCGCAGTGCGAGACCCTCCTCTGTAAGCTTCCGTCGGGTTTCCAATTTTTTTTTTTGAATTTACCGACGGACTTTCAGCCCGTCGGTAATTTGTTAAATAAATCAAAAAATAATAATTTAATAATAATAATGATTACACTCCAACAAACTAGAAAACTAGGAACAACAACCACTATTAATCACAACAAGTCCAATAAAAAACCAATAAACACATATTTCCACATAACCCAACTTTTCAACACCAAAAAATGCAACCGTGCAGGTACGACTATGTCCCTTTTTCCAATTTCCAATTTCCAATTTTTTTTTATGTCAATCTAATTAACACGATTTAAATTCTTTAATCAAATTAAAGAACAATTAAACAATAGAAACCCATGATTAATATTATAAAATTAAAAATATAATCGTTAACACAGCCTCGGGCTCTGATACCACTGTTGGAATTCATAAAGACGAACACTATGTTCGTGCAGCGGAAGTTTTAAAATTTGGTAAATCCAATAGATCCATCATGTGAATGAAAATATTTATATAATAAATAAGCGAGATAAAAGCATGAAACTCATACAGTAAATACAGGTCCGAGTTCAACACTAAGGTATCCACGCGATTAACTAAGGTATACACGCGATTAATTCTCCGACTGCAAGATCTAATTTCAGTGTATTGCTATCATGAAGAAAGTTAAAAAATCTCACGAAAGCTCAAGAACACTCCCAATCTCAAAATTAGGATTTTACGGTGTTTTCTAAAAACTCTCTCTTTTGTCATATGTCAACTTATGACTTTATGTTATATTTATACTAGGTACATAAGAGAACCCTAATCCTAAAAAGGATTGGACTGTCCAAGACATGGACCCAAAATAATTTTAGCTCAAATACCTTTATTAATATAATATAGATAATTAAATCCAAATCTAATTTAATTTAATCAAATAATTTCTATCAAATAGAAATTAACATCATAATTATTAATAATTAAATATACAATTCTAAATTGGATATTTAATATTTTCTTGATACACTTTTAAGTCGGAAAAGTAATCGCATATAGTGTGACCCTATAGGCCTTTATATATGACATCGATCTAATGATGATCCAAAAAAAACTACTAGACGGCTTAATTGGACGAACTCAATATATAAAATATATTCACTTGAACTCAGCGAGTTATAACCTTTATACAAAGCTTTGGTGAAATTCCTTTCATTCCGAATCACTCGATTAAGTTTGAGATTTATCCAAGTGTCTATTTTAATAACTTAATCAATTTATCTCATCTTTATTAGTCAACAACTAAACCATACTCAATCTCTATATTGATTATGTCTCTTGCATTGGCCAATGACTTTAGTCGACCTAATATAGAGAGATTATAAGTGATCTCTCTCGAAATTCCAATCGAGGAATGAATTCTTTTCTTGGCTCAACTACCACCTTCATTTACATCATGATGCACCCAACACAAGCCGTATCTACCCCGAAAAGGAGCGCAATCATTGGTCATGGTCAAAATACAACACTTAGTAAATAAGGTGCGTATGTCAAGTCGAAGGATTATCACACGCTTTATACACTGACAAGTTTATCGACATACAATAAATAACTTATCAGTAGGGTTTACCAATACTCTCTAAAGTATCCATGTGTCCATCACGAATAACTATCATTCATAGTCGTGAGACTAACTGCATTCTCTAAGAATGTGATGCATACCACATGCCGACACATATTATATTATCAATATCCCAATCTTGATAATCATTAGTCGGAGCTATTTTAAGAGTAATGTTTTATCACTGACATATCACCATATCAATGACAACATTAACTCTGCGGGAACATTTATACAAATAATTGCAAACAATCAAAACAATAATTCAATAAATGCAATGCCATATATATAACGATATATATAATAATTGTGATCAATTATAATGTCTTTAAATCTGATTTTCTCTAAAACATTCATACTTTCAATATACTCATTCACTTGTAATCTTTATTTTTAGAATTTATAATTGATAAATTAAAACTTTCGATATGAGTAAATTACATAAGTGAAGGGAATCACATTCGACAACATCAAATTTAGAATCAAAAGTCGACAACCAAGTTGCATCAGAAGAACTCAACAATCATACTGGTGCGCCTTGAATCGTTCCTGATTTGAGTACCAGACATGGTTGGGATAGACCTGGTTGAATATCGCCTTGATCTGAACTGAGACGGCTGGAAATTGTGAGAACCGTTGTCTTGATCTAGTTTACTTCGAATATTGTCCTGGCCTGATCTCCCTTGAGATGAGAGAAGATGATCTGGCACTTTCCTGATCTGGTTTGTGTGACCCAGAATATACCCGACCCGAGGAGAATAGTTTGGAATGGCCTGAGTTGAGAAATCAAGGATAAGTGGCATCTGCAAGAGGTCACCCTGATCTGGGTAAACCTGACCTAGAGAGTGACCCGACCTGAATTCCTCTAGAGCACGAGAATTATCTTGACTTGACCTGAATTCCTGAAAAGGAGTTCAAGAGGTCAGACCATCTGATTTTCCATGAGGAAACATATTGGTCGGTTTGTCGCGGCCATTTGCATAACGGCCCGAGATTCGTGGATCCTGTTTCCAGGATCTCGGAAGGGTTCTCCACCAGGGAAAGTTATAAATATCTCAGCCCCAAGCTGAGAGAGGTATGATATTCTAAGCAATTACCCTCTTGCTTTTACTAGTTCCGATCAAAAACGCTTAACTGACTTAAGCATCAGAGAGGTTTCCACCGAAAATCCTCCGGTGGTCCTTTTTAACGTGTTTTCTTTGAGAAACAGGCCAGGACTTCTTCTACTAAGAAGGTTAGGCATTCTTCAAGGCGTATTTTTCAGGCGGAAACAATTTACGCCATCTGTGGGAAAAATCAAAGCTTAGACGTGAGTGGGAGGCATGGCATCAGATGGAATCAGGCGGAATCTGGTGGGGGAAATGGGTGGTACGCCATATTTCGCTATACCGACAGATATACCGAAAACATCAAGGCCATCAGCAACAGCTAGTCCAGGTGCAACTCAATCCCCCCAAAGAGGAACACAACAAGCAGAAGAATCGCTGAATGAATCCTTCTTGAGGCAATTATCTGATCTTATCGGAAAAGCGGTGGAGGTGTCCGTGGAAAAGAAATTTGCTGAACTTTCAACACCACCCCTTAAGGAAAATCGGCCACAAGAGACGGAGCTACCGCGTACAACCCGGCGAACCACCAGATCTCTGCTTCAGGGAGATGAAGAAAGCTTTTATGCTTCAGAAAGTGAAACTTCAGCCAGAACTAACCCAGATCTTACTGAACAGATGCAAAATCTGCAGAAAGAGATTCGGGAATTCAAGCAAGAAATGGTCAACACAAGCACATAACCAAGATGGAGGGGTACCCCGTTCACAGAAGCAGTCACGATGGATGAACTTCTGGCCACTTATCGATCAATGGGTTTTGAGTATAATGGAATGACGGATCCATGAGACCATCTGTGCCGATTTGAAAACGCAGCAACCCTGCATAAATTTTCTGATGCGGTTATGTGTCGGGTCTTCCCCATGACCTTTACCAAGTCAGCCCAGCTCTGGTTCAATCAGTTTCCACCTCGGTCCATCAATAATTTTGATGAATTTAGCTCTGCGTTCCTGCATCAGTTTACTAGCTGCAGGAAATATCAGAAGACGCCGTTGGAGCTGTTTAGTTTGAAGCAAAGAGAGGGCGAAAGCCTGCGTGGATACATCAAGCGCTTTATGGACGCAAATTTGGAGGTCCTGTCGGCTTTGGAAGAGATATTGATAGGCGCCCTCGCTGAAGGACTCAGGAAGAGTGAGTTCTTCCTGTCTCTGGTTGTCAAGCCAACCCCGAAATTTGGAGAGCTCTTGGAAATGGCAGAGAAGTATATTCACTTGGAGGAGGCCTTGAAACTAAAATATGACGGGGAGAGAAGACGGGAGCGACCCGAGAAGGAGGACAGGATGGCCGTGAAAAAGCCCAGGACAGACCTAGTAGGAGGTCGTCCTCGGTTTGATCGATATACACCTCTGACTTTGCCTCATGGAGAAATTTTTGCAAGCGATAGAGCAACATCCTGATCTCAAATTGCCTAGAACTTACTCTCAAAAGCCAAGGAAAAAACAAAGGGAACATTAAAAATAAAATAAATAAATAATAAATTATTATACCTAAAAAAATAAATATTAAATATATTTTAAATTTTATTATCTAATCCAAATATAATGTATTAATACACACATTATATATCTATACGAACAAATTAGTGTTTACACCGGAAAAAAAAAAGAAAAAAAAATAATAAAATAATATTTTATATAATGCAAGTTAGATGTGCTACTTTTTCAATAGAATTATCAGTGTTTTATAAATTTTGATTTTTTATATCACGTATTCACATGCAACACACTAGTGTTGTGTGTTTTATATTTTTTTCAAACTTCATTTCCTACGGGTTTTCCCGTCAAGTTTAGGACATTTTGATATACTTTACAACTAATTCGTGACTCACTTAAAAAAAAAAATTTATTATGAAAATCAGTCTTACTGTGTAATTAGAACAAATAATGTTCTTATGTGTGCGTAAGAATGATTTATTGTGAAAAATATTTATTCTATAAATAGAACAAATAATGTTACGATTTGTATGTACCATTTTCAATATTATTTTTTTTAATATTTTCAATGAATATTACTCTTTTTCAAATCCCGCATAATATGCGGGTGTTAAACTAGTTGATTATACACCGGTAGAATACAACACAGATTGAGAATTTGACATCTTTTAAATTTATCTAAGTATGTAACTAAATATTATTATAAAATTTAATCTAATTATTAAAATATAAAAATATTTAATAATAATTACTAAGTAATAGAAATTAGACAGGTTGATCGTGTAACAAATTTTAAATTTATTTAAGTATGTAAATAATAGTTGATAAATAGTAATTAGACATCTTTACAAGACATAAATTGAGAATACGATATTTTTTGAGATTTTTATTTTTATATTTACAACTTTATAATGATCAAAAATATTTTTTATATTATTTTTTGATAAATTCCGTGTAACGCTCGCATGTTAAACTAGTATTTTAATAAATATAAATTTTTAAAAAATAATAAATATCTATATTCATCTATCTATAACTATAACTATAATTATATANTATATATATATATATATTGAAGGAAAAAATATAATTAGTGTGTCTTCGTCAACAAGTAACCGATGAGGGACAATTTATGTATTTTTTTATCTCTATGTATTATGTATTATGGAAACATGTATTTGATACCCTATATAAAGGGAGTCTTTGATGAATAAGAGAACCCTAATTTCTATTGTCTCCTCCGTCTCGTTTATATTTTCTTCTTTTCTGCTTTTTATTTTACACGTTATCAGCACGAAACTCTAATCTATTGAGAGTGATCGAATATAAGCCTCCATAACCAAAGCACAATTATACAATTTTCATCCCCCAAAAATCTAACTGCGCTGGAAGTTTGAAAAATCAGTTTTCCGAGTTTCAACCGTTGGATCGCACTCCAATGTTTACAGAATTTTCAACACCTTCTGAATTATGTTCTGAACGGTGGAGATTAGATTCAGAGATAAGAGAAAATATATATAAAATTCTGAACAAAGCAAATTTTATTTTCAGAAATTTTTGTGCAACGTTTTTCAAAATTTGATTACGCACAATTGAACCGTTGGATCAAGCCACAATTTGGATATATTATTCCTCACATGTGAAAGTTTATTTTGAATGGTGGAGATCTAAAGATGAGGCTCTTAGAATCCGATAATAAATTTTGAATAGAGATGATCCTGTTTCCCGGAACTATCCGTCCAGTTTTTGTTAAAAATTAAATCACGCACAATTCCGTTGTATGACGTTGGATTTTGAATATAATATTCAAAAAATATAGTCTAAATGATTACTTGACGAATTTTTTAGGTTTATAAATTAAGAGTTATTTTTAATAACTTAAGTATGTAATTAAATATTATTAATGAATCAAATTTAACATAAAAATATAATTTTATATAATAATTAATTAATATTGATTATAAACCGCGATTGAGAATTTGACATTTTTTGAATTTCTCTAAGTATTTAACTAATTATTATTATAAAGTTTAACCTAAATATTAAAATATAAAAATATTTAATAATAATTACTAAGTTATTTGAAATTAGAGCATGTAAAAAATTTTAAATTTATTTAAGTATGTATATATGAAATTATTAATGAATTTAATTTAAACATTAAAAAAAATCATTTAACAATAAAAATATAATAGTTAATAAATAGTAACTAGATATCTTTACAAGACACAAGTTGAGAATACGACATTTTTTGAATTTTTTTAGTTTTATATTTACAACTTTATAATGATTAGAAATATTTCTTATACTATTTTTTTATAAATTCTATGTAACGCTCGCATGTTAAATAGTAGTATAATAAACATATATTTAAAAAAAATATCTATATTTATCTATCTATAACTATAACTATAACTATAACTATATATATATATATATANTATATATATATATATATATATAATCACTTATATATTATTTTTGTTTTTATAGTGAGTTTTTTTTGTGGTTATTTTGTATTACTTTTTTTTTATTTTTTTTTATTGTGAGTCAAACAATATCAAATTTGTCACTTTCTCATAAATAATTTGATAAATTTTTTAAACTAAATTATACAAAAATGTGCAAAAACAATATAATTTCATATTTATTATTATTGGTTATCAACATCTTATTTATCAAATATTATTATGATTCGATATTTTTTTATTTGAACTGATCCCATAATGTTCAATATTATTGATGATTTATCTAATAAAGTTTATTCACTATGCTTCTCATGAAAAAACGCGCAACATATGTTTAATTTTTGCACTTAAAAACTTTAAGAAGTTTCTCAAAGTTGGTTTCATGAGGGTGAGTGTAATGGCATGTTTTAATTGAAGGTTTAAACCCATGAAGTTGGGTTTTAACTTTTTTCATTACTGTGGCTGTAACTTTTATTTTGAATAGTAAATACTAGGTTGGTGTTTACCAACCCAGATTTTATAAAATTCTCAAATATTTTAATCCAATGCCTGTGTAAGTTAGTGGGACCCATAAATTATTTTTTGAGGTTTATGACTGTGGGTGAAAATTTTAAAAAATTCTGGGTTTTTTATTATTGACGTGGCACTGTGGACCCTACCATAAAATTGAGTTTACGAATTTATTACTACTACCACCCTGAGTATATTGGTGATAGAATATAAATAAACGTCTCAATCAATTTTCGATATTCAATTTTTTGAAACTTATTGAGTTATGCTTCTTAATTTTCCCTTTGCTAGCTTGATTTTGGAGAGCTATTTAGAGACACTTCTGTGAAAATCAAGCAATGATTTTAGTGTACGCTAATTTATTTATCTCCATCAATATCTTGTTCTCAGATTTTAGAAACTCAATTTAATCAACTCGTATATCCTAAATTTTGTTAATAGTATTAATTATTAATGTTGAGATGTCGAAAGGAGAGCGTTCCGTATCTGATGTGGACCAATTAAATTTCTCCAAAAATGACGTGTCGGCCTGTGGTTCATAGGGGGTTTATTTTGTGAGGAGGTCAAAATTTTGACTATGTATAAATAACAACTTTTTTTTTTTTTTTTTAATGTTAATATTGTTCTTCCCAATTTTGTAGAACCTAATCACACGCATATGCCAATTTTTCTGCTTTTTTCTTTCGGCAAAACCCATATTGTCCTCCCCTTTTAACTTTTATGTTTTTCTTCTTCTTTTTGTTCTTCTCTTCACAACATAGACCCATAATGTTAATCCCAATTTTTTCTAAAGTTATAATTAGAAATTATAAAAAGCAATTCGTAAGAATTATTTTTTGTCGTGTTCATTCTTTTCTTTTGATCGACGGACTACTATTTCTGTTTTTGATTTTTCAATTCAAATAGATCTAGAAATAGATCTAATCTGGAATTCGATTTTTTTTCCAATGTTTCTCGATTGTTCAATATTATGAGTTGTCCAATATTTTTGAATTCCCTTTTAATATTTGTAAGAATTATTTGTATAAGAACAGATCTGTAGATTGGTAAGAACAGATCTAGAAATTGGTAAGAGCAGAATTATTCATCGCAATTGGGAGATTGAAATATATAAGAACTGTTTGTTGGTGGTGAGTTTATATCCGGCTGGAAAAATGATAGTTAAACTGGTAATTTTTTTTTTCTGTTTATTTCGGTTTTAATTATATTTTTCATCTCTCAAATGAATATGATAACCTTATAAAATATATATTTGATATCCCTCAAGGGGTTCTTAATATTTTCACAATTTCGATTTTGTTCGGGTTTGAACGTCACATTAAGGGTAATTTGCTATATTTAGCAACTAATCCCCTTTGATTGCATGTATAAATGCACTCGAACATTATTTATTGTTAAAAATGATGTAATGTGAATAGAAATATAGCAAAACTTGAACGATTTTTCTATTGGAACGAGACGCCACATAAGTTTAAAATACAATCACACTTTAAGATCTTTTATTTTATTTTTATAGTTATCACAAATCTTTCAAAAACATCATTATAAAACTCTTATAATACACAAGTCATCTTTATTTCACAATATTGATAGTTAAGAGCATAAAGGGTTGAAAATTCTTTGTTGCGATGAACATGATATTATTATAAACAAAATAACTAGTGTAGCATAAAAGAATTCAAAATTTAAAGTGAACAATATTTTTTTTCTTCTTTTTGATATAATAATTCACATTCTTAATTATTCTTTTTTGATACTCTATTTTTTAAATATTTTTTTATATTTGCCCGCGTAATCGCGGGTGTCTACACTAGTAGTATTTTATTTTTTAAAACTATAATAAAGTGTCTAGTACAAGGTGCTTAGGGTTGACTGGTGGTAATGTGTATAATAAATATATTTAACGGGCCAGTTTTATGCTAAAACTTTAGTTTTAAATAGAGAAAATGCCAAAAGTTACTATCTTTTTAAGGAAAATTCCAATTTTATTTTTGGTTAATATTGTTTCCATTACTACATTTTTTTTTATAACAATTTAACGTGATGAGTTAATTATTTTCTTTGTATTACGAGACTATGGTTAGATTTATTATGCTAAAACTTCGCATTTAAATATGCTGCCTGGTGTTAGGGCCAAGTAATATGACACAAGTCAAAGTTTCTAAAATTTTATATTTACATCAAATTTTGAGTTTAAACATATAGAAATTTATTACGTATATTTCATAATAATATATTTTGAACATAATAAATATAATTAAAATTTGAAAAGAAATATATCATCTATATACTAAATAAAAGGATTCTTATACTACGTTTCTGCTTAGGAGATTTTGGAGAAATTTTCATTTTTGGTACATTATGTTGGCCACTTTTCAAAAAGGTACTTGATGTTGGCCAGCATCAAACTACGTCTATTAAGTTGGAAAATTCATCAAATATGGTACAAAAAAGTCCAATCGGGCTTTAATGCTTACGTGGCATGACTGAACCATTACCTATCATTCTTGATTTAAATTAAAATGATAAATGAATAAAACTCACCCTAAATACCCTTTCATTTTCATTTTCTTTATTCTTTATTATTTTTCCTCCAATTCTTTATTATTTTCTTTATTCTTCTTTTTACACTCGAACACTTTACCTTAGATCATTTTGGGATTTAGTATCAAATGGAGAGTTTGATACTAAATTTTGAATTGTCCGCTTATTTAGTACGTATGTGTTTTGTGAACTTTTAAACTCTAATTTCTATCTCTCCTTTGTTCATTGCTGCCGAGATTTTCATGTCCTTAAAATAAATAGTAAGATAATTTTACTATTGAAGATTACATTCTTGAATGGGATAGGCGAGAAAGAATAGGATGAGTGAGCCCTGGTACTAGGATAGCGAAGCACAGAGGCGAGTCTCGATCTACGATTGGTTATGCATGTCAGTTCGTAAGTAAATTTAAATTCATATTTATAATTTGACTCGTAAATAACTAATTACTTGATAATTAATGGTAAATTAAAATATAATTTAAATATTGAATGCATCGTGAGGAAAAGGGCAGAGAACCCACTACATACGGGGAAATCTTGACTATGCACAAGAGAATCGACAATACATTTATTGACCCCATATCACAGTTTATATATATATATATAATATATATACTATATATATATATATATTATATGTGTGTGTGTGTTGTGTGTGTGTGTGTGTATTATTTTTAATACTAATTAAGGTTATATATCAACCAAGATATTCTGGGCGGATCATCAGAGACGTTTGGAGGAGAGACGTGAGACGTCACAGGACCTGAACGACGTTGACGTGGACGAGGTCTATCTAGATTTCCTTGGGATGAAGAAGGGTCGACGTTTTAACATGAGATTCTTCGAGAGTCTTGTGGCTTCAAAGACTTTCAGAGGCGGTTGTGCTTCCTCTCATCCATATAGTCGTGTCACGGAGCTCCAGGCACAGCTACAGACTTTTAAGAGCCAGGTCGAAACTCAAAGAGAGAGAGAGAGAGAGACGGACGAGCAGGCCCATCAGGAGCATCTCCAAGAGCTCCGCGAGGCACATTCAAAAAAAAGGCTCGAGATCTAGGCGAGGCTCCGGCAGTAGGTGATGGAAGACTCGCCGCAGCGCTGAGAGCTCAATCTCAACCTCAACAACCTCCATCTAGTCCTCCAACAGAGCAGTAGTGTTAGATATTAAGAAGCATTTTTATTGTGAATACTCTTGTTTGATATTTTATGTAAATCATACGTATACATTTGAGGAATTTATGTTGCATATTGGATTTTAAGTTTTTGGCACCTCCAAATTTTATTTTTCATATTTGATTTTAAATTTTGACACTTCCAAAATAAAAAGAACAAGAACAATAAAGAAATAAAAGAAAGTAAAAATACCAACGGGCTTGTGACCATAGGCAAATTTATGAGAATGTCGATGGGTATTAGGCGTCATTATTTCCTGACACCGATAATCCATCGACATTCACAGATGTTTGTGTCTCGTCAGCATACACCGATGTTGGATACCCGCCGACATTCACCAATGGGCCTCTTCCTGTTGGTTATATGTTAGAATATGCTAACGGAAATCGATAGGCGGCCAAGGAGCATTACAACATGTCTTACCCATCAACATTGTGTCGGTAAAACATCGACGAGTAGGAGTAGCCTGTCGGCGGTGAGTTACCGAAATTGAAAATGCTGATATGTAATAACCATCGGCAAAACCCTACGCCGATAAGTTTTGCTGATGGTGTGGCCCGTCGATATGTACCAATTCTTTTTATAGTGACATAGCAGGTTCTAGCCAATTGGGACATATCGAATCTTATAGATGTGGTTATAAGCTCTCGAAATATAGTATAAACTAGCTTATTGTACATAAAAAATCATTTTATCTCGGCAAAATTCTAAAATTAGTGGTAAAGTGTTAGCTTTTGAAGAAATGTTTTTTAGTTCTTTAAATAAAATTTATATGTATTTTATATTTATATATCATCAATTCTTCTCTTTTTATTAATAAAATTTATGTGTATTTTATATTTATATATCAACCGACATATATACCGTATCGGTTTAGTCAATGCGGAGAACTCAATATGGCGTGTAATTGGTGGACACGTGTCTATTATTTTTTTCCTGTATATATGTTTTTTCCATCTTTTATATTTTTCTTTTTCTTCCCCTTTTGAACTGATAATGTTAACAAACACTTGTGTTAGCTAGATTAACGGATCATAACCCGTTAATTATCAGACCCGATATTAGTTGTTGAAATTTAATTTGATGAATTAATCGGATCGAATAACTGAAACGAAAGTTAATTTGTGATATTTGTTTTCAATTTATATTATCTGATCTACATGATAGACGATATTGATTAAGTTTACTAATTGTTTATAAATATTCTTACAAAATTTTAGTATTTTATTATATACTTATTATAAAGTTCTATATTATTTGTTGTTTTCTATTTAGTTTTATAAATTGTAAAATATTTGTTTGACACTTGTTGGACCTTATTCTTTATTTTTTGAGATTATATATTAAGTTATATTTTTGAGAAAAAAAAATTATTTTTATATTAAAAATAACTCACAAGAAATATATAGTTATTTTTTAATATTAAAATAACATGTTCAAATAGGTCACGCATTATACAATACGCTATGTGATATTGGGATCAAAAACGCGTTATACGCATTTTAAAACACTGATTTTTATTTATTCTAATCTATTTTATATCTTAGTCCTTTTTAAAATTTATAAGTTATTGAAAATGATGGTGGCAAACAGTAATTTTTCTCAATATGTATATTTTATTTTTTATTTCATGAATTACAAATGAAATAAACTTTCGATTTTTTTGTTGAAATTATTTTTGACGAGATTTTCTAAAAATTTGAAAATGCACGATTGTTCTGTGTAATTTAGGATTTATTTCATAAACCTCAAATAATTATTCATATGAAATTGATCTTTATTTTTAGAATTCATAATGGTCCGTAATTCAATTTTTTTTCCCTTTGCATTTTTTCCTCATTATATTCCCACCAAATTATAGTGGTTATTTAAATTCTTATCACATATTGATTTCTTATTTCACAGGTTAGTTAAATAATTTTGAAGGTGCAACATATATTTATTTGATTTATTGATATTATTTACAAGATAAAAATGCATGATACATTTAAGATTTTTAGAATTATTTCAATGGGTTTCAAATTGTATTCTGATATGATATTACAACATTTGGAGATCCTATATGTTTTCAATTTTGTTCTTTTTCAACTTATTTGAATATGTGTAATTTTCTTTATTATTTGCAAAATATGATTTTATTTTGAGTAAAATTTATTGTATATTTTATGAAATCTAACATACTCTGACCGTCATTTTTTATTAAAATCTTTCAAACTATAGTTTTAGAAAAAAGTATATTCTCTCTTCTATTTGTTTTTGTTTTTGTTTCGATTTTGGTTTTTGTTTTTCACTATGAATATTTATCTTTTTGCAACATTATTTGGTTGTATTACAAAAGTATTTTATTATATTAACATTATTCAACAGATAAATACCCAATTTCCGTATGTGTCACCAATTTTTTAGAAATGGTCAGCTTTATGTTGAATATCAAGAGAAAAAGTAGAAAATGATTGAAATACTCTATTATAACGGAGTAGGTCTTTGGTGAGACCGGTCTCATAGAATGAGACCACATTTTACCATTTTGTAAGGTGACTCAAACCCAAAAAATAACCCAAAACAGGACCCAACCCCACTTCCCAAACCCGGATTCAGCAGCCCTAAACAGGACCCAACCCCCTTCAAATTTTTAAATTGGCCGAAAAAATAGAAAAAAAAATCGAAAAAATCTGAAAATTTGCAACTTGATGCGCAACAATAAGACGAACAATCGTACAGCCTAGAATTTCAAAACGATGAACAACGGATATTTGGTGAATTTTCTCAATTTATCAAATTGGCCAAAAAGATAGTAAAAAAAAAAAATCAGAAAAATCTGGAAATTTACAAGGTTGATGCGCAATAATAAGACGAACAATCGTACAGCTCGAAATTGCAATACAATGAACAACGAATATTTGATGAATTTTTTCAATTCTTTCTGGGATATTTGGTGAATTTTTTCAATTTTTCAAATTAGCCGGAAAAATAGTTAAAAAAATCAAAAAAATTTAAAATTTGCAGGTTGATGCGCAACAATAAGACGAACAATCGTACAGACCAGAATTACAATACTATAAACAGCAGACATTTGGTGAATTTTTTCAAATTTTCTGGGATATTTGGTGAATTTTTTCAAATTTTTCAAATTGGACGGAAAAATAGTAAAATAAATCGGAAAATTTTGAAAATTTGCGGGTTAATGCGCAATAATATGACGAACAATCTTACAGCCCAAAATTGCAAAACGATAAACAACGGATATTTGGTGATTTTTTTTCAATTTTTCTGGGATATTCGGTGATTTCTTTTCAATTTTTCAAACTGTCCGGAAAAATAGTAAAACAAATCGAAAAATTTCGAAAATTTGCAGGTTGATGTGCAACAATAAGACGAATAATCGTACAGTCCAAAATTAAAATACGATAAATAACGGATATTTTGTGAGTTTTTTTTTTCAATTTTTCTGGGATATTTGGTGATTTTTTTTCATTTTTTCAAACAGGCCGAAAATATAGTAAAAAAAAAATTGAAAAAAATCTAAAAATTTGCAGAGATTGATGTGCAACAATAGGAAGAATAATTGTGCAGCTCAGAATTTCAATACAATAAACAACGGATATTTGGTGAATTTTTCAAATTCTTTTGGATATTTGGTAAGTTTTTTTAAATTTTCAAATTGGCCGGAAAAATAGTAAAAAAAATCAAAAATATCTGAAAATTTACAGGTTAATGTGCAACAATAAGACAATCAATCGTATAGTCCAGAATTGTAAAACGAAAAAAAACGGATATTTGGTGAACTTTTTTCAACTTTTCTAAGATATTAAGTGGATTTTTTCAATTTTAAAAACTGGTCGGAAAAATAGTAAAAAAAATCAAAAATATATGAGAATTTGCAGGTTGATGTGTAACAGTAAGACGAACAATCATAAATTCTAGAATTGCAATACGATGAACAACAGATATTTGGTGATTTTTTTCAATTTTTCGGAGATATTGGGTGAATTTATTCAATCTTTGAAACTAGCCGTAAAAATAGTAAGAAAAATCTGAAAATTTTGAAAATTTGCAATTTGATGTGCAACAATAAGAGGAATAATCGTATAACCCAAAATTGCAATATGATAAACAACGGATATTTGGTGAATTGTTTTAATTTTTATGGGATATTTGGTGATTTTTTTTTAATTTTTCAAATTTGGCGGAAAAATAGTAAAAAAAATCGAAAAAAATCTAAAAATTTGCAGGTTGATGCAAAGCAATACGACGAATAATTGTGTGGCTCAAAATTACAATACGATAAACAACGGATATTTGATGAATTTCTCAAATTTCTTGGGATATTTGCTGAATTTTTTCAAATTTTCAAATTGGCCGGAAAAATAGTAAAAAAAATAGAAAAAAAATCTGAAAGTGTGCAAGTTGATGCGCAATAATAAGACGAACAATCGTACGGTTCATAATTTCAAAACGATGAACAACATATATTTGGTAAATTTTTTCAATTTTTCAATATAGCCGGAAAAATAGTAAAAAGAAAAGAGGAAAAACTTCAAAGTTTGCAAGTTGATGCGCAACAATGTTTATTTTCTAGTTTTGTGATACTCAAATAATCTGGAGTTAAAAATGTTAATTAACTATGCTTTATTGTAAAAATATGTATAAAAAACTTGTGATACTTTAACAATGTTTTGTGATACTTAAATAACTTGAGTTAAAAACGTTAATTAACTATGCTTTATTGTAAAAATATGTATAAAAAACTTGTGATACTTTAACAATGTTTTGTGATACTTGAACAACTTGAGCTAAAAATATTACTTTGCTATACTTTAATTAAAAATAGGTATAAAAAACTTGTGATATTTTAACAATATTTTGTGATACTTTATCAATGTTTTGTGATACTCAAATAACTTGAGTTAAAAACGTTAATTAATTATGCATTATTGTAAAAATATGTATAAAAAACTTGTGATACTTTAACAATCTTTTGTAATATTTTGACAATGTTTTGTGATACTTGAACAACTTGAGTTAAAAACATTACTTAACTATACTTTAACTAAAAATAAGTATAAAAAACTTGTGATACTTTAGCAATTTTTTGTAATACTTTGACAATGTGGTGAACTTTTTCCTAGTTGACACGCTTTAGGGTCCTGAACCTCCAAAGTTAAGAGAGTGTTTTATAATTCCTTAACCGGCCAACATCAAGGACATAAAAGTAGTTTTCCAAAATTATTAAAAACTAGAAACAAGCTAAAATTGCTGCTTGAAAGATTAGATAACAAAACATCAAAAACAGCAGCCCCACATTTTCCATACATTCATATTTCTTTTTCAGAGAAAAATAATAAAACCCAGTTGTAAAAACCTTCTATAATCTAAGATAATTGAGTGGGCAAACATTTGCAAATCGAACTGGCCATTGCCATCAGGACCAAATTCTACAATACGCAATACAATGAAGAGATGCAAACGCAGACTCTTCTTCACAAGGTTCGAATTACAAGGCATACCAAAATAACATTACAAAATATTTTTTAACTGCAACTCTTACTTAGTTCAGAAAGAATTACAATCAGAAGCAAACCTAAACTAGATACAATTGAAGCAGTCTTAGGAAAATTAAAGACTACCAACTACATTCCAATATCCATACGAAATAACAACACAAACCGAAGAAGGATCTTCTGATACAACAATCACGGCGTTCCAAAATAGATAGGCTTGTTTCCAGAGGCACGTGGACTCCAACACCATTTTCGAGCAATAGTCCTCCAGATAGGTGACGCGTATGTTGTGGAACTCACCATGAGAAGAGCTGCTGTGGCACAGGATGTCGAATTAGTCGAGGAGGAGAGTGGTGAGTCCGCGTTTGGCCGACTCCGATTACTGTTCCAATAAAAGTGTAGTGAACGACGATGGCCGACGGTTGGTGTGAATACAAGAGGGGAAGAGAGACGGTTGATGGGAGTTAAAAATGAATTTTAGACCCTTTTATATTTAGGGTTGGGTAGTGGGTGGGAAGGTCGGGCGTGGGCAAATGGGTCACAAAAATGGGCATCGTAAAAAGTGGTCTCATTATATGAGATCGATCTCACCCAAGTATTTGCCATTATGACGAACATGATTGAAACACTCTATTGTGACAAAGCCGATAGATATGTAGATAGAGTTAATAATGTACTTTATAAAAAAAATTTGCGATGTGAAATAATATATTTTTAATTATTAATATTTACTAGTTTAACACCCGTGTATTACACGGGATTTATAAAAACTAAATATAAAAAATATTTATAAAAATTATGAAGTTCTAAATTTAAAATAAAGATTTGAAATGATGTATATCTCAACTCGTGCCCTATTCAATTTATTAATTATTAAAATTATTGATTAATATTATATATATATATATATATATATATATATATATATATAGTTTAACACCGTGTATTACACGAGATTTATAAACTAAATATAAAAAATATTTGTGAAAATTATGAAGTTTTAAATTTAAAATAAAAAATTGAAAGGATGTATATCTCAACCCGTGCCCTGTTTAATTTATTAATTATTATAATTATTGATTAATATTATATTTTAATGTTCAGATTAAATTCATTAATAATTATATTTGCATACTTATAAAAATTCAAAAGATGTCACATTTTCAACCATTCTCTAATCTATATTAATTAATTATTATCAACTCATTTTATATTTTTATGTTTAAATTAATTTTATTAGTAATTATAGTCACATACTTTGAAAAATTCAAAAAGTGTCATACTCTCAAACTTCTCGAATTGTGCCATTGTCTAATAAATATTATTTAATTATTATTATATAATTCTATTTTCTTATATTTATATTGAGTTCATTACTAATATTTAGTTACATACTCTAATTATTGCAAATATATCATAATTTATTTATACAAAATATTTAGAATTTCAAAATTAAATTATTTCAACTATTATTTTAAATAAAATTAAAAAATTATATTCATATATAAGTTTTTCTTTGTAATTAAAATTATTTTCATATGTAATTTATATTTTAATTAAAATAATCAATCTAGATTTTTTTCTACTAATTATATATGACTTATTTATAAAAGAAAACTATTAAATTAGACAGAATATAATTAAAGAAAACTATTAAGTTAGACTAAATATAATAAAAAAAAAATATTAAATTAGTCAAGATATAGTAAAAGAAAAATATTAAATTAGGTATATAATAGGCTCGAATGACACATAAGCAACCGATATTTTTTATTGTCCAAGCGAAACATACGAAGTAGACACATATATTAGGAGGATTTTGCATTAATATATACTTTTCTAACACCCGTGTATTACACGGAACTTATCAAAATATAAGTATAAAAAATATTTGTGATAATTACTGAATTTTATATGTAAAATAAAAAATTAAAATAATTATTTCCAACTAGTACCTTGTACATGTCTAATCTATTTATTAAATTATTATAAATATTAAATAATTTTAGATTTTATTTTTAAATTAAATTCATTAAATCTTAGTTACATACTTACAAAAATTCAAAAACCATCACACTCTAAACCTGTGTCTAATATCTATCTTATTAATTATTATTATTATTATTATTATTATTATTATTATTATTATTATTAAGTCATTTTATATATTAATATTTAGAATAAATTCGTTAATAATTATTAGTTACATACTTTGAGATATTTAAAAAATATCACATACTCTCAACCCGTGTTGCATTGTACTGGTGTCTAATCAATATTTATTAATTATTAGTATATAATTTAATATTTTTCTATATAGATTGAATACATTACTAGTATTTAGTTACATACTTTGATTATTATAAATAACTGATATTTTACCTATATAAAATATTTGAAACTCCAAAAATAAAATTATTTTAAATAAAATTATTTTATATGTAGTTTTTCTTTTAATTAAAATAACTAATTTAGATTTTATATACTAATTATATATGATTTATTTCTAATTTTATATTAGGAGAATCGAAAGAAAGTCTTGAATAAGGAAAAATTTAATAAAAAAATTAAATTAGGTAAAATACAATAAAAAAAAGTATTAAATTAGGTAAATATTAGGCTCGTATGACACATAAGCAAACAAAGCACCATAATTTTTTATTTGTCAAACGAAGCATACGAAACGGATACATAGGTTAGGAGGATTTTGCATTAATATATAGGGGTGATTTGTTTTTAAAACTTATGTATATTTACTACAACTTAAAATTATTATATATATATATATATATATATATATATATATATATATATATATATATATATATATATATATATATATATATATATATATATATATATNTATATATATATATATATATATATATATATATATATATATATATATATATATATATATATATATATATCACCCCTATATATTAATGCAAAATTCTCTTAATCTACGTGTCTGCTTCTTATGCTTCGTTTGACAAATAAAAAATTCTGGTGCTTCGTTTGCTTATGTGTCATCCGAGCCTAATATTACCTAATTTAATACTTTTCTTTTTATTGTATCATACCTAATTTAATTTCTTAATTATATTTTACTTATTCAATAATTTCCTTTAATTCTCCTAATATAAAAATATAAACAAGTCATATATAATTAGTAGATAAGATCTAAATTAGTTATTTAATTAAAAGAATTACATATGAAATAATTTTAATTAAAATAACTTTTTTTATGAAAATAATTAAATAAGTTTTATTGATAATATAATTTTGTTTTTGGAGTATCAAATATTGTATATTGGTAAAATATGAGTTATTTTATGTAACTAAATATTAGTAATGCACTTGCGTAATTTAATATATTATTTTTTGGGAGAATTCCCATTTGATACACTTTTTAAAATATAATATTCTATTTAGGCCATTCAAATCTTATATTCCCGTTTAGGTTATATTAATATAACCTATATTAATATATGATTTCTCAATTATACCCATATTTGTACATGGTAAGATGACAATCATGCTCCAATCTTATGATTGACTTTTCTGCAAATTAAGTACTTTCCTTCTTCAATTTCAATTACAATTAATACTTTTTTGAAAGTACTTTCCTTGGTGTTAAACAAAGTTAATCATAAATTCTTAAATAATGGTTCCACCTTTCATATAAAGATAATCTTGAAGAGACAGATTTCGTTTTGATTAAACTTAATTTTATGATTATTGTGATTTGGTAACTATATACATGAGAACCGAGTTATCTTTTCAGAAACTAAATTCATGAATTTTAATTTCAAGAATAAACATTGAATAGTATCATTGTAACTGGACTTTTGTGCATATCATATTACAAAAAATTCAGTATATTTGATCTTGTGTTGCATAATTGTTCACTTAATAGTATGTAATTGTATACAGTCTAGTATGAGATTTTGATAGTGTACTACATGAATTTACATACTACACAATTTAGGATTATATACTACTTTGTAAACAGTTACATATTTTACACATGACAGTTTGTATTTCTATTACAAGGTGTTCTGCGAGTTATATTTACATATTTTGTACTAATTTGTATTGGTGATTCTCTATGCAAAGTTGTCAAGAATCTACAAAATTTCTCTATACAAAATCTCATACTAGAAAACATCCAGCCAGTCTCATAACTCATTAACAATATTACATATTTTCTCTCAGGGAATATTTATTTATACATACTACAACACGAAAGACAGAAATAAAACACTACAGTTATTAATAACCTCTTTCCCCAAATAAACAAACACATCTCAAACCAGCTCAAACTAAAACTGCTCCCCACCACCACCACAATCCAAATACCTCTTCCCCTTCTCCCGAAACATCACCTGCAAACCAGACACGTCGTACATCCTCGGCAACTCCGGCGGGACCTGCACTGTATAAGCGCCCAATTCAACCCCTGAAAAAATGGGTGCCGTTTGATCTCACCCGCCCCCGTCTCCATCCCCATCCGATCCCCCGACTCCTTCACCAGCAGCCGTCGGATCAAATCCCTCGCCTGGACACTCACGATCGGCGTGTCCAGAAACCTCAGATTCTGCACCACCACATTCGCAAACATCTCCTCATTATCATACCCCCCTGAACGGCGTCTTTTCGTAAAGGAGATCGTAAAGAAAAACCCCAAACATCTACCAATTGACCGCGCTACCGTGCCCTTCCCCCCTTGATGATCTTCGGGGCCAAGTACTCGTGGGTCCCGATGAACGAGTTCGAACGGGCCTCGGTCGGCTCGGTGAAAAGCTGGGGTAATGAACGACCGTGAGCTATGGTGTCCGCTTTTAGCTTTTTTTCTCGGGATGCTGAGTTCTGCAGGAGCCTCGGGCTGAAGCATGAGATCTTACAGAAAGTTGCAGAACAAAAAGGTTCTATTCAGTTGGATCCGGTGCAGGGGCCGAGAGATGAGGCGGGTCGATTTCTAGGGAGGATGGTCTGACGAGAGTTGGGTTTACGGAGCATCGGAGGGATGCCTCGAAATCTGGTAGCATGATGTGCCCATCTTCTCGGACGAGGATATTTTCGGGTTTGAGGTCACGGTGCACGAATCCGAGCATGTGTAGGTATTCGAGCGCGAGAAGGACCTCGGCGACATAGAATCTGCAAGAAATTAATGTTAGATATGAATTAGTCAAAAATTGTTCAGACTTGATCCTATGTTCAAATGTTTGTGTTTGATTGATTTATGTCAAATGAATGATTAATTAATATTGTCAATATATTATGTAATAGCAATATGAATCCAAATGCATATGAAAAACATTTTTAAAAAAAACACATGAGTATTTATTTAAAAATTCCTGGTCATATTTTCTATTTTATATGTACAATACACTGAGATAGATAAGAATTAATTTAGACCAGTTCCAAAGTCGGCATCTTTTTCGATTCACGCATTAGCTACATTCTTATTCAATAAAGCATACTAAATAATTTACTCTAATTTTAATCACATGGATCAACTTATTTATTTTATTTTATTTTTAGTAAATTATACTTGCACAGAGACACAGAATCAGCTTTTGTGACAATAAACATTGAAATTTTAAAGAAAGTAATGTCAAGTAAGCTGTGACAGAAAAGTAACCCAACTCTAGAGGACAAAAACACAATTAATATATTATTATTATTTATATAAACTTGAAGGTTAGAAGTGAGATGATTTTCAAAATTATCTTGCCAGAAAAAGTTGCTTCATAGTTCATCTATAACTATAGTTTGGGTCGACACTACTTTGATAAATAACTAGGCAAAAATCTACATTCATTAGAACTATATAGTTTTCTTGTTCAGAAAATAAATAAATTTATTAGAATAATTACTATATAGTTATATTCACATATTTTGCACTAATTTGTATCGGTGATAGAGAATCCAGATTTTCATACTACATGAACAAAATTTCTACAATTAAATACCAGCCCACAAGTGATGATTCCGGAATATTATTACACATTACACAAGCAGTAATATCAAATACGAACTGCTCATAAAACTCCATACTACATACAGAGAAGCAATTATATACAAGGTAGAATTATATACAGAGAAGCAGTTATATACAGAGAATTATATACTACATGAAGTTATATACGAAAATATATGATTCGATAGCGAAAATATATGATTCTATACTGCGCAGTTAATTCGATAATGCACCCTCATAATACCATACTATACCAGCACACACGCCCTTTTATCAAAAAATTACACATTCTAGCCCTCCATATCAACCCAAAGACAACAGGTATTTGGTTTTATTTTCCACTTTGCAAATCTAGTTTTCTAATAGTATTGAAAGTCCCTCTGCGCTCCCGCTAATTCCAATAACTTTACATACTACATACGAAACTAATATTTCGTACTTGGCACATAACTCTTTATTATACCGGGGCTGAATTATACACTAGATATAC
>BMAC01000137.1:199694-210291 GCA_014905375.1 Phtheirospermum japonicum
TATATATATATATATATATATCACCCCTTTATATTAATGCAAAATCCTCATAACCTATATGTCTGCTTCGTTAGGGAAATAAAAAATTATGGTGCTTCGTTTGCTTATGTGTCATCCAAGCCTAATATTTACCTAATTTAATACTTTTCTTTTTTATTGTAACTTACCTAATTTGGTTCTTTTATTATATTAGTTATTTTAATTAAAACACAATCTACATATGTAATAATTTTAATAACAAAAAAAATTATTATGAAAATAACTAAATAAGTTTTATTGATAATAGAATTTAAAATAATTTTGTTTTTTGAGTTTCAAATATTCCATTTAGGTAATTTATGAGTTATTTACAATAATCTATGTATGTAACTAAATATTAGTAATGTATTCAATCTATATATAAAAATATTAAATTATATACTAATAATTAATAAATATTATTAGACACCAGTACATTGCGATACGGGTTGAAGGTATGACATCTTTTAAATATCTCAAAATATGTAACTAATAATTATTAATAAATTTATTCTAAACATTAATATATAAAATAATTTAATAATAATAATTAATAAAATAGATATTACACGGGTTTAGAATGTGACGCCTTTTAAATTTCTATAAGTATGTAACTAAGATTATTAATGAATTTAATTTAAACATCAAATACAAAATTATTTAATATTTATAACAATTTATAAATAGAATAGACATCTACAAGGCACGAGTTGAGAATACATTGTTTTGATATTTTAATATAATTTAATATTTTATAATTATAACTAATATTTTTATATTTATATTCTGATAAGTACCGTGTAATACACAAGTGTTAAACAAGTATATATTAATGCAAAAATCCTTCTAATCTATGTGTTTGCTTCGTATGCTTATTTTGGATAATAAAAAAAAATTGTGCTTCAGTTGTTTATGTGTCATCCGAGCCTAATATATACCTAATTTCAAAATTTTCTTTTATTGTATCTTGCCTAATTTAATATTTTTTTATTATATTTAGCATAACTTAATAGTTTTCTTTTATTATATTTTGTCTAATTCAATAATTTTCTTTCATACTCCTATTATTAAAATATAACTAAGTCATATATAATTAGTAGAAAAAATCTAAATTAATTACTTTAATTAAAAAATAAATTACATATGAAAATTTTTAATTACAGTAAAACTTATTTATGAAATAATTAAATAAATTGTCTTTATAATAAAAATTAAAATAATTTAATTTCTAAAATTTTAAATATTTAGTATAGTTAAATTATGATATATTTGCAATAAATTGAGTGTGTAACTAAATATTAGTAATGAATTTAATCTAAATATAAGCAAAATAAAATTATATAATAATAATTAAATAATATTTATTAGAAATGGCCCAATCTGAGAAGGCTTGAAAGTATGACATCTTTTGAATTTTTCAAAATATGTAACTATAATTATTAACAAAATTAACCTAAACATTAAAAAAAGAGTTAATAATAATTAATTAATATAGATTAGTGGGTTGAACATGTGACATCTTTTGAATTTTTATAAGTATGTAAATATAATTATTAACAAATTTAATATAAATATTAAAATATTATATTAATTAATAATTATAAATAACTAATAAAATGAACAAGGCACGATTTTTTTTTTAAAGTGCGAAATATATATTAAAAAGGGAGAAAAAGATACGGGGTGACCGAGTTCACTACACGACCAAAAGTCATAAAATGAAAAAAGTTTGGGGGGCCGAATCCCCTACAGGACCAAGAGTTATCAAATGAAAAAAGTCTGGGGGGTCGAATCCCCTACACGACCAATCAAAAACTAAAAAAGTTTTCAATTGACTTTCTTTTGGATGCTCGGTAGCATTTCTTGACGATGGTTTTGGTGGCTCGTAAGGAGTAGAGGAAAGTACTGGTGGGCTCGGGCTCATCCTCGAAATCGGGATTATCTCGCAAGATGGTAACTCCGGCAAAGTTTATCGAGTTAGAAAAGGTGCTAACTTCAACCCATTCGCACGGGTTGAGAACATATCATTTCAATTTTTTATTTTAAATTTAAAATTTTGTAATTTTCACAAATATTATTTATATTTAGTTTTTTTTATAAATCCCGTGTAATACCCTAACCACAGTGACATGTCACTCTCTAAAGGATATGTTTTACTTTGTTTTGAAAAAAATAACATTTCTTCCCCTTTTTATCTTCATACAAGTTTTAGAAAACTTGAGATATTAAATGCGTGGGCAACTATCTCTAACGGTTAGGAGTTCTTTTTATTTGTTTCTGATACTTTAGTTCAGATGAACTTAATTTTTTTTTGACTTTTGTGTGCATTATTTAAGTCAATCGCACGCATATATATGGAAATGACTACGGTGCGTTTTAGCGTCTAAAAATTATTTCAATTAAATGTCGTTTTAGTTAAATTTTTTATTTTATTTCTACAAGTACTCTCCTCCTCATTTTATAAATAATTATATCTAATCAATCTTTCCCATATTACATCTACCGTCATTACTTGATCTGATCAATCACTTCCACTCAATATTCACCAAAATATGGTTCTTTATTTTTTTAGAATATTCATCAAAAATATGGTTTTTTTTTAGAAAAATATGGTTCATTTATTTTTTTAGAATATTCATAAAAATACTTATAAATTAACTGAATGTGTAATTGAGATAAAAAATCCTCTTCTCGTACTTGGGTTATTATTTTTATTTACACTGTTCGTACAAATTTTTATCTTAGTTTGCTCCCAATTTAAAATTTTAAAAGATTATTTTTGTGCTTGGAGATTAAAAGTTAAAAAAACCTTTTATGAGTGAGAGATGAAAGAGACGCAATATTAAAATATGGGTGGAAAAATTTGTGAGGTGAGAGAGAAACGCTATAAACAAATTAGTTTTATATATACATTTCTTAATACGTGTGTTTTAAGCACGAACGAATTATATCTAGTATTATGAATGGATCCGGAAATGTAACAAAATGTACCTAATCAATGACCACCGAAATTTAGGACAATACCATTTTGAACTGATAAGTGTAGTACAATAACATAATATAAACTGGTCACAAGGAATCTGTAATTTCAATATCAATCTTCGAATATTAGTTGTTTAAAAAGTATTAGTGCATATTTATTTAGTTATATACATATATCATTATAATTGTACATAAATGTATTTTAGATCGAAACAATAGTTATCACTACTACTGAAAAGCAAATAAACGTCTATTTTAACTCCAGCCACTTATATAAATTGGTCAATAAGAGATGTTTAATTCAAGCTACTCATTAGAAAATATAAAATTGATGTTAAAGCTACTTGTGTAAAGTGGAGGGCAAATTATATTTGATGGGGAACTTTAATGGTTGTCTGTTAGATTATGTTAATTTGAAGCATAGGTTTTTTTGACCGACATGTTCAATCTGAAGTTCGAACTATGTTGCGTGTGATTTGGACGAATAGGTCACATGATTGACCCAACCTTCTTCTTCTTCCTTATACAATTGTTTAATTGAACAAAAATCATGTGATTAATAGTAAATTTGGAGATGATAAATAACAATTATGTGTATGCATTAAAAAATTAAAATCAAGACAATAGTGTATAGCAAGAACAAATTATACATGCATATATAATATATTCTGCCGTACTCTGAAAGTACCATTACTTAATTTTATTCTATACGTTAGATGTTGAAAAATACTTTGACCATTAAATTTAGTAAAGTAATACAGTATACCTAATCCTGGTTATGGTACTTTTACCATCGGCGAGATATTTTCTTTTTCCGGTTTTAGTCAATTCCTATTTAGAGAAGAGTATGCGCATGGCAACAGTTTTGCTGCCGAGTAGGGGATTTGTAATCTTTAATTTTCTTTTTCCATGTTATTGATAGCTTAAAAAATATAAAATGCTCACAGTATATATAAAGTACTATAATTCTGTTTATTAAAGACTAACAACTATATTTTAACTGAATTGGCAATGCTAATACTAGTATACTATTTTGAAGGTTGTTAAACGAAAATATAAGTCACAGCGATCGGTTGCGAACAGGTCGCGTGACTACGGAAAGACATGGCAACCTGATAACTTCAAGTCGCATACATTGCGACCTAATGTGATCAAGTCAAGTGAGTGCCGATCTAACAGGTCTCGGTATCAAAAGTCTACATCGAGCCTACACCACGTCGGATGACGACAACCCTAATATAGTACAGTCCAATCTGATACAACTGTCAATGGTACTGTAGCAATGATAGCCACACGATCATAGTTAGCCATTATCAAATGTACTGTGTAAAATCTGACCATAGGATCTAGGGCAACCTTGTCAGCTATGTTACTATAAATAGCCGTGTATTTCATTAATGATATGTATGAGAAATATTATCCAAAAATATATGCAATACATTCTCGCATCAGCTCGCAACTTTTCTTTCATGGTATCACAACAGGTTTGAGGGCCTGATTCTGTTTTTCTCCATAAAATGTCTCACAATAGCTCTTCCTCCTCAACCATCAAAGGCTATGGTCTTGAAACTTTCATCAAGAAAGGATATGCAATCCCACCACAATTTTTAGCTGATGAAGAAAATCAGACAAATCCCCTCTTTTCTGCATGGGAAAGGCAAGATCAAATTTTAGCCTCATAGATCCTGACCTCTCCAAGTGAAAGTATTCTTGTTCTAACTGTTGGTTTCAATACATCCGAGGAAATATGGTCCGCTCTTGAGAATAATTTTGCCACGCAGTCTCAAGCCAAGATAATGCAGTATAGGATAATGTTGCAGTTCTTAAGAAAGAATTCATTATCTATGAAAGAGTATTTGGGAAAGATAAAATCTTGCTGTGATGTTTTAGCTTCCGCGGGGAACAAGATATCTGAAAAAGATCAGATCTTGCATATTTTAGTTGGATTAGGATGCGAGTATGACTCAGTGATGGTTAATGTGACATCCAGGCCGCAACCCTATACGATAGCCGAGCTGCATGCTCTTTTACTCAGCTACGAGACCAGACTAGAAACCAACAACAAAAATGCTCGTACATCAATACGGAAGGGTCCCATCCTTCCGTCAATGCTGCAACACAAGTCAACACTGCAAGAGTCAACAACCATTATCAACAGAACAGAGGAAGCTCGAGAGGTCGCGGAGGAGGTAGGAACAGTTTCAGAGGTAGTAGGGGAGGAAGAAGAGGTCGCGGAGGAAGGTCGAATGGAGGAGATAGAGTTGTCTGCTAGATCTGCTATATTTCAGGACACACAGCAGATAGGTGCTGGTACAGGAATGGCAACTCCTTTAGTAACGCTCAATTCACCCAGCAGTCAGTTCAAAACCCTTCGCTGCATATGGCACAGTTTGGGAATGCTGGAAGCGCGAGCTCGCATTCGGACTATGACACTGATACTCTCTGGTTTCCTGACTCTGGAGCAACTGCGCACGTGACAAATGACCTCGCAAATCTAAATGTGGCCTCAGAATACTCTGGAGGGAACATGCTCCAAATGGGGAATGGAGCTGGAGTGAACATTACCCACATTGGTAACTATTTTCTAAAAACTCCTCTAACAAAATGGCGCCATTGCGACTCGTGTTGGTTAAGGCTTTCGATTTGATTGTCGTTTCATTGTGTTTTTAGCATGCTTTATTATTTGACGTGTTTTGTTAAGTATGTTAGGTACGTATAGTTTTGGTGGATACATTCCTGATATGGGAGGGCATGGTGCAAACCATGTCGGGAATGAGATGATGTATAATGGCCTTGGAAATGTGGGAGGGCATGGTGCAAACCACATTGCCAATGGTGGATTTGGTTATGGGCAACTCAGCATGGGAGTGCATGGTGGAAACCATGTCGGGTGTAATGGTTTCTCGGGCGTGAATGGTTCCTTGGGTGGTTATGGAGCTTCAAGTTCCTATCCGAACGTCCCACCCGGTTATAATTTCAATACTATTCCGAATATGACTCCGAGTGGAAATGTGAGTGGTGGATATCCAATTCCCGCCCCGTATAGTGATTCTCATCCTTCCAATTTCAATCAAGCCCCAATTGGTGCCACTACTAATTCCCAAGATCTCGATGCTTATGCATACTTTGGAGGTTTGAGCTCCGATGCACCCCCTATCCGCACTATGGGCGATTTTAACAAACTATTTTTGGGTACGTTTCATCCTCCCGAGCAAAAATCTACGCAAGTGACGTATTCTAAGGCAAGCATGGCTTATTCCTATACGGATCTCGAGGCTTACAAGTTGTTTGGAAAGCCGAGATCCATTGTTGCAAGTGGCCCCCCGATCCGCATTATGGGGGATGTTAACAGACCTTTTGTAGGATGTGCATGGTGTGGAACGTATGATCATACTATCGAATCTTGCCCTTTAACTTCCTCGTTCAATATGTTGTTACATCATTTGGAGGATATGTATGGAGGCCATGGATATCTGGTGGGACCCGATTGTGCTCCACCATTATTTGCTCCGCCGCCGACTCCTAATCCTCTTGTTACTCCTCACGAGGGCCCGTTTCATCCGGTTACCCCGATGATTGCTCCTACTCCATCCCCCGATCCGGATATATGGGCCATTACACAACAATTCTCAAGTCTGTCTTCACATACTTTTCCGGTCGCATTCTTTGATAAGTGTGGGGTGGTTGAGGATACGGTTGTCTCGCCGCTGGAAGAGGAAGTGCTCTCATTTCTAGTGTTCTTACTCCTCTTGATTCCACATCCGTGGACCTCACTTTTCTTTCTCTTTTAAAAGGTTCTATTTTCGATCGGATATATATGGACATGATCAAAAGTATAGTCGAACGAGCTTACATGGAGGAAAGAACCAATGAGGATATGGTTGTCCCGAATGTCGATATTGAGGGATGTAGTGAAGATGAGCCCCTTGTTTCACATGATGAGTCCGTTGTGCCTCTATGTGCCCCCGATTTGTGTGTAGATAATTCTCGATGTGTCATTGAGGGCAACGACGACTTTTTAGAGGGGGAGGTGGGGGTTATTGATAGTAAGATTGAAAATATTGACGATCATCTTGAGGAGGAAGAGGAGAGCAAGTCGATTTGCATCCTTGCAAATTCGCATCAAGAGGAAGAGGAGGAGAGGACGGTTAAAGGGCTTGACATTCTTAAGGGTGATATTGATGGGATATCGGGAGTGGTTTAGGGAGTTAGCCCTTTGAACTTGATTCTTGATGAAATGGTGAGATCCGGGATCTGGAGGTTGTTATTGGAGGGCTTGATGTTCATGATGTCCAAAAGCGAGTGGGTGAAGCCCATTAACTTGGGGCCCAAGACGAGCGGCTTGTTAGTTCTTGAGGAAGAACAAGGAGGGTTGTTGGCCACGAGGGCTTCAACGGGTTGGAGGATGTTGATCGACTTTAAGAAGTTTCATGAGGCCACAAAGAAAGATCATTTCCCTCCCCCGTTTATCGACCACATGATGGACAAGATAGCCGGCCAATATTCCTTTTGCTTTTTCGATAAGTCGTCGGGGCATTTCAAAACCACCATCCCACCCGAGGACCTAGCCGAGACGAGTGTCGATTGCCCGCTTGGAACGTTTGCTATTTGGTGGATCTTATATGATCTATGCAATGCGCCAAAGACGCTCCAAAGAGTAGACCCTACCGACACGGAGGAGATTGTTTTGGAGGACTCTCCCGTTATTTTTCCACCTTGACCAAAAGGGAGTACGTCGAGCTAATGACGTTAAACAAGCGCTACATGGGAGGCAACCCATGATTTTCTAACCCTTTCTTATTTTTCTTTCTTTCTTTTATTTTTCCCCTTTCTTCTTTTGATATTGTGTATATCCTTTCTTTGTTTGTGTTAATTAATGTCTTTGAGTTTGTGTAGGTGCAATCTTGGAAGTTTTGGAAGGAAGGAGATCGAAAAAATGAATTCAGCTGCACTGTTGCATTCGATCGACTGTCACAAGTCGATCGACTGACAAGTAGTCGATTGACTGCAAAATCGACTGCAACCCCGCGGATCGACTGGAGGACAGTAGCTCAAGGTTTTCAAGGGTCAGTTGATCGACTGCCCCACTTGCGTAGCCCAGCGGGTTGGCTATAAAAGACTAGTCGATCTTTTCCCTTTTCCCCCAATTCGACTGCATCCGAAACAAGCTTCAACACACAAAAAAAGGGAAAAGAGAGAAAAAAAATGCAAAAGAGAAGGAAAGAAGAGGGATAGTTGATCGAACGATCTTTTGGTCGGGAATTCTTCTTTCTCTTTCCATCTTCAACACAAGAAATTTGGGGGGGTTTCAATTCGGCCTTCGATTCCTAATTCGAGCAATTCCTTGAGGTAATTCGCTAGAACCGACGTCTTGACTCATTGATTGATTGATTGGTTGTGTTTGGGGGTACTTGGGTTTCAAATCTCCTTCAAATTCCTTATTTTGAACTTGTGCCTACCAAGTGTTCGAGGAAATGCCTCAATGAGCATTTTTGTTTGAATTCCCCTCATTTTTCAACTCTTAAAACACATACCCCGTTATTTTCACGTATTCCAAACCCCGTTTCCATGGCCGACTATTCCGACGATGACTCCCCTATCCTAACCTTGCCGGAAACTACGCTCCCCCTTTTCCAATTTATTCCAAAGCCGAGGGGGAACTCTTTCTAAACCTTTCCCAATGAAACTTCGCCGTTTCGCGTTACGTCACCCTCGCGCGCCTCGATGAGTATGTGGCAAACGGGGATCATCAAGGGTTCGGGACACGGGTGCTACATTTCATTGATGCCTTGAGCGCCCGTTATATTGCATCCCTCCGAGCACCGGCCTACCGAGAGTTGATGCTCGAATTCTTCACTACCTACCGAGCCCGCGAGTGCTCGGAATTCACCGTCCGTCTAGGAGGGAGGGAGCATCGGATCACCCAAGAGGTGCTCCAAGCCATCCTCGGGTTTAATTGCGAGGAGTTTTGGGATGAACGGCCAAGGGAGTTTGCCCCGACGTAATTTTAGGAATCGATCACGGGCGGGCGTGGAACTTCTCGGTATCAAGACTCGGCTATCACCGACTTGGTGCTTTTGGGGTGTTCAAGTTTTTCGCCCACGTGAAGTTATAGGTTTTGTGGTGTTGAAATGAATCAACGGGTTCATGGCTTGGTATTATCGGAATTCGATTCGATTGAAGGTTTCAATGTGTTTCAAGCTTGAAAAAATAAAGGGAAAATGAAAATAAAGCAAATAAAATAACTAAACTAAACTAGGAAATGAAATTTCATATTGGTAGGATGCCTCGGTCGTGTGCCTTAATCGAAAATGCAAAGTAATAATGAAAATAAGCAAGAAAATGCAATGTTTCACCGAGTACAAGCATGCAAGCACAAGGTACAACTATGCATAAAAACTCAAATAAATCAAATTGACTAAAATTGAAAGCATGAATGGATAAAGTAATGAAAATAGACGGAAAAGTTTAAAACTTTAAGGAAAATAACAAGCAACAAAGAGTAGATCTAGGATTTAAGCATGAAACAAGGCATAAAAATAAGATTTAAAATAAAGCATATGAAAAACTTAAAATCATGACGATCCAAGACCCGATCTACAATCTAGATGTGTCACTCATCTATAATTCATAGCCAAATCATAAGTTTCATCATGAATTCAAGTAGCTAAGACAAAAAACATGAAATGAAGAAAAATGCATGAAACATATGAAATTACTTGAAATTAAACAAATCAAGGACTTGATCTATGATCTAGATGTGTCACTCAACTAGGATTCATAGCCAATTCACAAGATCAAGCACAACTTCTAATACCTAAGGCAAAAAGCATAAAACAAATGAAGAACAAAGCGTGAAATTAAAAGAAAGCTTACTAGAATTAAAGAGAAAATTCAAAAGCTTGATTGAAATTGCAAGGAATTAAAAATCCAAGGGAGTAATTGAATCCTTCTTGAACTTACAAACCCAAGGCAAAGCTTGAAAATTAAATCTAGAGAGAAAAATTAAGTCCCAAACCCAAGCTTGGGTTGGGAGGAGGTATTTTTACAAAAATGGGAGTTGTAGTCTATTTATACTAATTCAATTGGGTTTAAATGGGCCAAATTAGACAAAAAGGCTTGAAATTCTCGGGTTTGACAAAGTTTGACCCGGATGCACCTTACTAGACCCTTGGCTAGCCTTTTAGAACCTTTTGGCTCAACTTGGCTCGAGATGACTCGACCATGGCTCGATGTGGCTCGGCCATGGCCGAGCCTGGGCGTTGCTAGGCGCAGGTGGCCGGCAGTGGCCGATAGGTCTCGGCAGGCTGCGGGCGTTGCAAAACGCCAAAACATTCTGGAATGGTTGTCAAAGCGCGCCAGGACAAGCCAGGACTCGCCAAACGAACCTTGGCGCAAGTTGGCCCGAGCCAAGGCGCGCCTGTGCACAGCTGTCGAGCGCTGCCGAGTCCCGCCCGCAAGCTTGCCGCATCCTGCCGAGACCGCGCACAGCCAGCGCGCGCCAACGCGCGCCAGCGCTTGAAGCCTGCCGAAGCCTGCCCAGTCCCGCCCGCATACCCGCGCGTGCCAACCGACGCCAGCACATGCCAGCGCGCAC